>QRFJ01005915.1:0-100157 GCA_006176705.1 Cocos nucifera
AGATTATCAATTGATGAAATCACCAATATTCAAACCCTTCTTTTGTGACTCAGTTAGGTTCGTTTCTATATGGTATTGATGGATAGTCCATGATCTAATCATCGATAATCATCAAACTCTTCGATGGATCAGAACTCTTCTGATTTAACAAGCTAGAATGATCATCATCTAATCATTCTATTGTCCCATAAATCCCCAGTGACACCTGCTAGTATATGGTGGCAACCATAGAGCTGAATGCGAACCTCTTGGTTAGGACAATACCTTTTTGTGAATTTCAGTTCTCTATCTTGAGCCCCGATCAATTAGCGGTCTAAGGTGAACTCTCCAAACCTAGTTTCTGTCATGATGTACATTCATTTCGATTCGCAGTGTCATGTGCCAAACCTAAATAGAAACTCTTCTATTATTCACTCTACATGGCATGATTTCTGGACTTGATTCTATGATCATCAGTAGAGCTACTCTCTAGCACCGAGGTAGATAGATTCCATCTGATGCAATCCAGTTCCTACAATGAAACATGTCATACCCAACATTACACCTCAGGTTCCATTATGGCTAGGAACCGAGTAATGGTGTAGTCAAACTATAACACCCTTAAAAGGTGAACTATCGATGCATCTCAGGTCAAAGAACCAGACACACTACTGCAGCATCGAGTCAGTCATTGACGAGAAGGTAGACTCCCTAATGACTACTCGAGGTGGTCACGCTCAGTGCCCTCGTTCTCTAACGAGTACCTGTACTCTCGCTCCGATGTCTCCACACCGTAGACTCAAGACTCATCTACTAAAGAGAAGCGATTGTACACCAACCTTCCGGATCAATCACCATCCTCGTGATGATCCTATGGTCAGAAGCAATTTATGAGTTAATAATGATTATTCATGTCTTAAATTTTCAACTCTTGAAAATATGAATTATCATTACCACTTGCCATGAATTATAATCAGAAGAGTCACAATACTATATCTATGGCACCTGAGATTAGGTCATATAGCAGAAGATAGGATCAACAAATTGGAGAAAAATGGGCTATTGAGTCCATTGACTTTTGAGTCATATCCAACTTGTGAATCTTGTCTTCAAGGCAAAATGACTAAACTCCCTTTTGTTGGACATGGGGAAAGGGCCACAGATCTCCTTGCCCTAGTACATACTGATGTGTGCGGCCCATTTGATGTGCCGGCTAGAGGCAATTTTGTCTACTTCATTACCTTTACCGATGATCTGTCTAGGTATGGGTATGTGTATCTTATGAGACACAAGTCTGAAGCTTTTGAAAAGTTCAAAGAATTCAGACATGAAGTAGAAAAAATAAACTGAAAAACCCATTAAGGTTCTTCGATCAGATCGAGGAGGTGAATACCTTAGCCGGGAATTCCTAGACTATCTCAAGGAAAATGGCATAGTCTCTCAATGGACTCCACCAGGAACACCTCAACTCAACGGGGTTTCAGAACGGAGAAATCGGACTCTATTGGATATGGTTCGATCCATGATGAGCTTCACAGACCTCCCTGATTTTCTTTGGGGACACTCATTGTTAACTTCAATTTATCTACTGAATAGGGTTCCCTCTAAAACCGTTCCTACCACACCGTATGAGATATGGCACGGTAAGAAACCAAGTCTGAGTCATCTCAGAATTTGGGGTTGTCCGGCTCATGTCAAAAGACAACAAGCGGACAAGTTAGAGTTTAGGTCCTTTCAGAGCTCGATTCATAGGATATCCTAAAGAGTCATTAGGATACTATTTCTACATTCCAGAAGACCACAATGTGATTGTGAGTCGACATGCCATCTTTCTTGAAAAATAGTTTATTCAAGATAGCGGCATTGGAAAGCAGATTAAGCTTGATGAGAAAGTCTCACAAGTACAACGAGCTAAGGACCAATTGGAACCAAATCAGGTTGAGCCAATAAGAACACTACCTCCTCCACCTCGTAGATCGGAAAGAGTTTTCCATCCCCCTGAAAGATACTTAGGTATTATTTCAGAGGAAGTAGAGGAAATGTTCCTCGTAGGTAATGGTGCTCATGGTGATGATCCCAAAACCTACAATGAGGCGATATCAGATATCGACTCCGAGAAATGGCTAGAGGCAATGCAGTCAGAAATTGACTCGATGCACTCAAACCAAGTCTGGACCTTGGTAGATCCACCAGAAGGTATAGTACCTATTGGGTGTAAATGGATCTTCAAGAGAAAGATTGGTGCAGATGGGAATGTGGAGACATTCAAGGCTAGACTAGTGGCAAAAGGTTATAGTCAACGCGAAGGCATTGACTATCAGGATACCTTTTTTCCCCAGTGGCTATGCTAAAATCCATCCGCACATTGCTTGCCGTTGCAGCCTATTTCGATTATGAAATATGGCAAATGGACGTGAAAACGGCATTCTTAAATGGATATCTTGAGGAAGATATCTATATGGAACAGCCGCTAGGTTTCACATCCAGTGATACTGATCACAAGGTTTGCAAGCTGCAAAGGTCCATATATGGACTTAAGCAAGCATCTCGGAGCTGGAACACTCATTTCAATGATGTGATCAAAAAGTTTGGTTTCATCAAAAATGAAGAGGAACCATGTGTTTTCAAAAAGGTCAGTGGGAGCGCTGTTGTCTTCCTCGTATTGTACGTGGATGACATCCTCCTTATTGGGAATGATATTCCCATGTTGACGACAGTCAAATATGGTTGTCCAAGGAATTCTCCATGAAAGACCTAGGTGAAGCATCCTTTATTCTAGGAATTAAGGTCTATAGGGATAGACCGAATAGGATGCTAGGACTTTCACAGAAGATGTACATAGAGGAAGTACTAAAGAGGTTTAGTATGGAAAACTCTAAGAGGGGATTAATACCCTTCAGACATGGTATTCATCTTTCCAAGAAGATGTGCCCTAGCACACCTGAGGAAATAGAATGCATGAGCAAGATCCCTTATGCTTCTGCAATAGGGAGCCTCATGTATGCCATGCTATGTACACGACCTGATATAGCCCATGCTGTGAGTGTCACAAGCAGATATCAGTCAAATCCAGGTGAAGAACACTGGACTTCTGTGAAATGTATCCTTAAGTACTTGAGAAGAACTAAGGATATGATGTTGGTCTTTGGTAATGGAGAACTCCAAGTCCAGGGATACACAGACTCGGATTTCATGTCCGATATAGATGATCGAAAGTCGACATCTGGGAGTCTGTTTGTGTGCAATGGTGGTGCTGTCAGCTGGAAGAGTTCCAAGCAAACAGTGATAGCAGATTCCACCATGGAAGCAGAATATATCGCTGCATCAGAGGCTGCGAAGGAAGCATTCTGGTACAAGAAGTTTGCTGCAGAAATTGGAGTAATGCCATCAGATGCCATTCCTCTATACTGCGACAACAATGGCGCCATAGCCCTTGCTAAGGAGCCGAGGTCTCACCAGAAATCCAAGCACATTGAGCGGCGATACCACCTCATCCGCGATTACCTCGAGAAGGGTTACGTCGAGGTCAAGAGAGTCAACTCCACAGATAATGTGGCAGACCCACTTACAAAGCCGTTGGGCCAGCAGAAGATCGAAGCCCACCTTGAGAAGATGGGACTTAGACTTGTAGCCAATTGGCTTTAGGACAAGTGGGAGATTGTTAGATATATGTGCCCTAGAAGCCAGAATTGGCTGACACTTGTAATACACTTCTAGGGGCAAAATTATAATTTTGACTAAAATCAATAAAATGGGTTATTTTCTATCACATATGTGTATTTAGTGTCTGTGATACATCCTTTGAGTTAATGGTAATGATAATTCATATTTTCAAGAGTTGAAAATTTAAGACATGAATAATCATTATTAACTCATAAAATGCTCCCGACCATAGGATCATCACGAGGATGGTGATTGATCCGGAAGGTTGGTGTACAATCGCTTCTCTTTAGTAGATGAGTCTTGAGTCTACGGTGTGGAGACACCGGAGCGAGAGTACAGGTACTCGTTAGAGAACGAGGGCACTGAGCGTGACCACCTCGAGTAGTCATTAGGAAGTCTACCTTCTCGTCAATGACTGACTCGATGCTGCAGTAGTGTGTCTGGTTCTTTGACCTGAGGTGCATCGGCAGTTCACCTTGAGGGTGTTATAGTTTGACTACACCATTACTCGGTCTCCTAGCCATATGGAACCCTGAGGTGTATGTTGGCTATAGCATGTTCATTGTAGGAACTGGATTGCATCAAGATGGAATCTATCTACCTCGGTGGTAGAGGAGCAGCCCTATGATGATCATGAGAATCAAGTCCAGAAGCCCATGGCCATGGCAGAGTGAAATAATAGAAAGAGTTTCTATTTAGATTTTCACATTGGACTTGAATCGAATGATTACATCATATGACAGAAGACTAGGGTTTGACGAGTTCACCTTAACCCTAATCTGATCGGGGCTCAAGATAGAAGAACTTAATCACACAGGTAGCTGCACCAAGAGGTTCGCATTCAGCTCTGATGGGTTGCCACCATATACTGCTAGGTGTCACTGGTGGATTTTGGGAGCAATTAGAATGATTTAGATGATCGATCATTCTAGCTGTTCGAATCAGAAGAGTTCTGATCCATCGAAAGGAGTTTCGATGATGTCGATGATAGAGATCATGACATATCCCATTACCATACAGAACTGAACCTAACTGGGTCACACAAACAAGGGTTTGAATCTGGTGATCATCAATTGAACTGATCTAGTTCAATTGATCTGAATGAGATTCAATTAGGTTCAAGGAAATCGTGCTAGCACTCGATTGAACCTAACGTTCTTCTTTTACTATCATAAATAAGTTGTCCTGACTGAGCCAAAGAGGTTTGTGCTTCAATCAGAGGCCTTCACTATGGTCTGACTGGAGGTTGTCCAAGGTCAGAAAAGGGTTGTCTTATTTTGTAAGACAATACCTGCCATTTTTGGTCACCTGCCATTTCTTCGTTCCTTTGACTTTGGTCAAAAGTTGACCTTTGACTGGTCAAATGTTGACCATTGACACTTTGACTTTTGTCCACATGTCATGCACCTATTGGAGAGCCGGTGGAGGCTTATCCCTCTACCAGAACCTAGCAAGGAGGAGGGCGCACGCCATCCTTGGCGTGTGCCCAAGCTGGAGGCGCCCAGGAGTCCCTGTTGGATAGGGACTCCATCTTCTTTTTGGATTCTAATTAGACTTCTCCTAAGAGTCAAGTTTAACTGGTCTTAGGCACCATCTAAGGAGGAGTCCAAGGGACTCTATTTCCACTAATCAGATTTAGATCTGATTTCACAAAGGGTTGTGATTGGTTGGGAAGAAGAGGAGTTGGATCATGCATAGTTTATAAATAGGACCCTGCGCCCAACCCAAAGAGCATCGAAAAGAATAGAAAATTCCCATGCCCCAAGGCTGGTTCTCCCCTCCTCCTCCTCCATGCCAAGCCCATCTTCTTCCTCTCCTCTCCATTTTGGGATCTTGGTTGGTGCAATCCGGATGAGAGAAAGGCGACAGAAAGCTAGAAGGCTGCACTACTGTAACGGACAACTGCTGATCCCGAAAGGTGTTTGAAGATCCTCCAAATTAGATCCAAATATGATTTTTGGAGACATGATAGAGAAGAAGAGATCTCCAGATCTAGCCCAAGTTGATACTGGTAGAGGCCAGGCACTTTCGTGGCTAGATCCAAAACCTTCCGCTGCTTATAGGATCGTCAATGGGTAATAGGATTGCCCTACGTCAAGATAAATTAAATTAAATTAAATTTATTTAAATTTATTTTAATTATTAAAATAATAAAGATTAGATATGAAACATCTTAGATCTGATCTGGATCAAAGAAAAATTTTTTTGAAATATATCTCCTGATCCGATCAGATCTAAACGAACCTGATTCAGAAAATCAGGATTTCCCTTCATACGGAACCTAGAGGTGTATGTTGGCTATAGCATGTTTATCGTAGGAACTGGATTGCATCAAGATGGAATCTATTTACCTCGGTGGTAGAGGAGCAGCCCTATGATGATCATGAGAATCAAATCTAGAAGCCCATGGCCATGGTAGAGTGAAATAATAGAAAAAGTTTCTATTTAGGTTTTCACATTGGACATGAATCGAATGATTGCATCATATGACAGAAACTAGGGTTTGATGAGTTCACCTTAACCCTAATCTGATCGGGGCTCAAGATAGAAGAACTTAATCACACAAGTAGCTGCACCAAGAGGTTCGCATTCAGCTCTGATGGGTTGCCACCATATACTGGTAGGTGTCACTGGTGGATTTTGGGAGCAATTAGAATGATTTAGATGATCAATCATTCTAGCTATTCGAATCAGAAGAGTTCTGATCCATCGAAAGAAGTTTCGATGATGTCGATGATAGAGATCATGACATATCCCATTACCATACAGAACTGAACCTAACTGAGTCACACAAACAAGGGTTTGAATTTGGTGATCATCAATTGAACTGATTCAGTTCAATTGATCTGAATGAGATTCAATTAGGTTCAAGAAAATCGTGCTAGCACTCGATTGAACCTAACATTCTTCTTTTACTATCATAAATAGTTATCCTGACTGAGCCAAAGGAGTTTGTGCTCGATCAAAGGCCTTCACTTGGTCTGACTGGAGCCTGTCCAGGTCAAAAAATGGTTGTCTTATTTTGTAAGACAATACCTGCCATTTTTGGTCACCTACCATTTCTCGTCCTTTGACTTTGGTCAAAAGTTGACCTTTGACTGGTCAAATATTGACCATTGACACTTTGACTTCTGTCCACATGTCATGCACCTATTGGATAGCTGGTGGGGCTTGTCTTCCTACCAGAACCTGGCACAAAGGAGGGCGCATGCCACCCTTGGTGTGTGCCCAAGTTGGAGGCGCCCAGGAGTCCCTGTTGGACAGGGACTCCATCTCCTTTTTGGATTCCAAATAGACTCCTCCTAAGAACCAAATTTGATTGGTATTAAGTGCCATCTAAGGAGGAATCCAATGGACTCTATTTCCATCAATCAGATTTAGATCTGATTTCATAAAGGGTTGTGATTGGTTCGGAAGAAGAGGAGTTGGATCACGCGTAGTCTATAAATAAGACCCTATGCCCAACTCAAAAAGCAATTGAATTCTCTATGCCCCAAGGCTATTTGTCTCTCTCTCCTCCATGCCAAGCCCATCTTCTCCCTCTCCTCTCCACGTCCAAAGTAGTTTGGGATCTTAGTTGGTGCAATCCAGATGAGAGAAAGGCGACAGAAAGCTAGAAGGCTGTGCTGCTGCAAAGGATAATTGCTGATCTTCGAAAGATGTTTTAAAGATCCTCCAAATTAGATTCAGATCTAATTTTTGGAGACATGATAGAGAAGAAGAGAATCTCTAGATCTAGCCTGAGTGGATACCGATAGAGGCCAAGCACTTGCATGGCTAGATCCAGAACCTTCCACTGCTTACAGGATCATCAAACGGGTAATAGGATTATCGATCAAGGTAAATTAAATTTGATTTAATTTATCTAGATTTTATTTTTATTATTAGAATAATAAGAATTAGATCTAAAATATTCCAGATCTCATTTGGATCAAAGAAAAAAAAATTTGAAATATATCTCTTGATCTGATCAGATCTGAACGAACCTGGTCCGAAAAATTAGGATTTTCCTTGAAGACCATTAATAGGCTGGTCTAGAAGAATCTAAATTAGTCAAACTAATTTACCTAGCTGATATGGGTCAGCTCGAATAGTCTAGTGATCCAATCAAAATATAATTTCATCAAGAGGCTAAGTAAGTTCGATCAATGGGAGGGTCTGCTAAAGCTTGCCTTAGACAGCATAAAAAATGGCCAGGTAAGTGGGCTGTCAATTAAAGACCACCGATCTAGTTTACCTTACACACCAACTGATTTAATTAGTTTTAATTAGATCAACCTAATAGTTCATGCTAGACCTCATAACCAAGAATCAAGTCCATCTTGGGTCTCGTTAAAGATATGGGCTTGACCAACTACAACTATTGTAATTGATCTAGAGAATCTTTATCCTAATCTAAGATAATATTTGATTAGATTTAGTCAATTCTTTAATTAAGTCCATTTTTTAATCTAACCCTAGGTCTAACCTAATTAATGGACCTAATCTTCACTAATCCATTTAACCCAATGTGTTATGATTTGTGTCTTAGAATCTTCAATTTACAATCCTAGATCCTAATCAAACAACTTCTTAATTCTTAATTAAGTTTTAGGCTTAGGGTTGGGGTTTGGCTTTTCAAAAATGATTTTCATATTTATAAAATATTTTTACAATATGGTTCTAGTAACTAAGTTGCATGTTTGATTCATAATCAATATATAAGTAAGAAAAGCATGAAACTATTTTAGATCTAATCTAAACAAGTTCATGTAATCGAAACAATGTTTGATTCATAATCAATATATAAGTAAGAAAAGCATGAAACTATTTTAGATCTAATCTAAACAAGTTCATGTAATCGAAACAATTTCAACATCAATCAATCATAAGTCAACTTAGATCAAATCTAACATATTTATGATGATTAAAATTAGATTAAAATATTTTTAATTAGATCATAAAATTTTTTAGATCTAATCTAAAATTTTATAATCAAAATTTTAGATTAGCATGTACTAAGATAACCTTTTCACTGTAAGGGATAAACCATACAGTAGGACAACCTTATAAGATCAGTCCATGTAATCTAAAATTTTATTTTTAGATTTAAAATTTTTTTAAATCAAATAAATTATAAATAATATCAGATCATATCTAATAAATTTATGAATAATATTTGATCATATGAATAACATCAGATCATATCTAATAAACCTTATGGTAGGACAACCTTAAAGCAGTTTGTATGATTTGAGATTTTAATTTTAGATTTAAATATCAAATTATTAATTAGATCTAATCCAATAATAATTCAAGCATGCATCAATAATCACATAATGATTGACCTGGCTCAGATACCAATTGAAGGAATCAAATATAGGGTTTCAAGGTTAGATCTTGAAACTTTTTCTAGATCAGCAATGGAAGACTCAAAATTAATCTAATTAATTCTAAATATTAGATAATCTCTAGATCTAAGATCATATTATATGATTATTGCATGGTATTTAAATCTAAAATAAAAAATAAATAATAAGAAAAGATTGATCACATCAACCTAGATCTACACTACATCTTATGCATATATGAACAAAACAATAGATCAGATCTATTATCTGAGCGAGTTAGATATTCTAACTTACTAATCTAGGTTTGAGGATGAAGTTACAAGCCGTACACATGTCTGATCTTTAGGAGTCATCCACATGAGCCCATGATCATGATTAGAAATTCAGATGCTGGAAATCAGCACAGTATGCTAGTACTGCGTTGATCTTTCTTCGATGGTTGATCAGATGCCTCCTTTCTTCTAGATTGGACTCTTCTAAAGAGAAGGAGGAGAAGAGGTTTTAGATGTGAGACACTCTCAAAAAATCAAAGGAAGAAGGAAGGGAAGAGATGAACATAGCAACCCTAGAAGAAGACCCTCTTCTTCTTCTCTTTTCTCTCACCTAGATACCTAGTTTTGTGTCTATTGAATCTCAATGCCTAGAGGTTCTCTCTCCCTATTTTCCACACACCTCAAAGCCCTCTCAAAGGTCTATAATCCAAAAAAATTACAAGCCAAAATTTATTCAAAATATATAGAAAAAGAAGAATCCTTATCTAGGTCAAATACTAGACAAGGAATGGTCAAACAGGGGGTTCCCGCTCCATAATTTTTTGGCATGTACCAGCAAGAAAAGGTGCACAAGAAAAGGAGTTCCTCATGTGGAATAAGAGAGATATTAATTGGGAGAGGGGGCAGCACCTTTTGGGAAGAGTTAGCATTTGTTAGGATTTTATCTTATAGAATCCAATATCAAAACAAACTCCTTCTTTGACTTGGTGGCATGCGTGAAGATCAGGAAGAAAAGGATTTTTCATAAAAAATACCTAAAAAATAGGCATGAGGGGCATTGAGACAATGGTGGCACAAGGAGGAATCCTAGTCTTACTAGGGTTCTATCTATGACTTGATCAAAGTGATTTCTCAAACCAAATTAAACCAAAACCAACTCAACCAAATTAAATTAGATTCTAACTCAATTAATGGTTCAATTAAATTAGATTAATTTTGATTTAATTTTTTAATCAAATTAAAAAATTGGATTGACCTAAGTCTTAGTTAGACTAGGACTAGTTTTTTCTTGCACTTGACTCATCTAATAAGTCAATTGAATATTATCCAATCAAGCCCAAATAATATTTAATTAGACTTAATCTCAGTCCTTTTGCTTAATCAAATTATGTCAATTAGCAATCAAATTGTTAATCAATCCTTCTGCAATACTTGCACTAGGTTAAACATCAATCATATTGATCGTTTAACCCTAGAATGATTCTTAATCATTGATCAACCATCCGATTAGATCATGAGTTCTAATGTGTGTGATCCTATAGGTCCAAACCTAAGCCAATAGCATAGGAATAAATTTCTGCACCAATCGAAGTGACCATCTAGCAATGATATCCGATGGTCGGATAGGTCGAATATGTAGAACACCATCCTTAGAACTCATGCAGATATAGTTTCCATACAATTCATCCCTTGACCAAAATGCTCATAGAATATCTCAAAGTTCAACTATCAACTCTAATCAGATTATCCACATTATATTTCAAAATATCAAATCCATCTAATTGATTATCCTGGCCAAGGTTTTGCTATATTGAAATACAGTGATACATTCTTCTCTAACTCTTGGAGTGGTCAATTCCATCTTGACCACACACCGACTTTATCAGTACTTGACTATGCCCAAAAGCTTTCTGTTATTGAATTAGAGATTTAGTTTGTCCAGTACCAAAGCACAGTGAGTTGCATGCAAGTTACTAAGGTGATCTTAGGTCTAAGGGATACTTATATCTATATCTCATCAGAGACATCCTCGATAGTAGAATGCTATGAAGTTGGTCATGTTCAATGATGATGTACCCATACATCTCATCTGTATGCCATACTGGTATCTTCATACTTCTTGGTTAAGAGGACAACCAACCTATATGGCATACAATGACCTATGCTCAATAGATGCTGTCATCCTATTTACAGTCTATCATTTGATCATGAACTGATTTAAGAACTAATTGATAAATTCTCTCTTTATCAAAACTAAATAGTCCTAAAAACTTCATCACAAAAATGAAGTTCATTAGAAGATGAAGACTTATGATGAAAAACATGCCAAAGTATTTTATTTATCAATTATCAATTACATATACAAAGTAGCTCAACCATTAACAAGCTAACGATTGGCTTTTGGAACATAATTTCCAACATGCATAAATTACTAAATACCGTGGGTGAACTTATGAATATGCTGGTTACTGCTGAGCTCTCTATGAAAGGTTCAGAGGGCTCAGTGCTTGCTGTGGAGCAGACTTCTTTCAAGAGAGTTTTTTGAAAAGAAGAAGTTTGTGAAGAAGCAGAAGGTGGAAGGTGGGAAGAAGAAGGCAGAGCTAACGAAGAAGGCCACTAACAAGAAAAAATATTTTCATTGCAATATAGATGGCCACTGAAAGTGGAACTACCCTCTTTACCTCGCTAGCTTGAAGAACAAGAAGGAGGTAGGTCCTTCTGAAGGTATGCTCATTAAAGAATCCAATCTTATGATTTCGTCTATATCTAGTTGGATGCTTGACTCTGATTCTAGTGCTCACTTATGTACTTCTATGCAGGATCTTGATGATAGCAGGAGGTTGAGGAATGGTGAAATGATCCTATGCATCAGAAATGGAGCAAGAGTTACTGCTATGGCCGTGGAAACATACTATCTTTGATTACCATCAGGATTAGATTTAGTTCTTAAAATTTTTTTTTTTATGCCTGCAGCAAGCAAGAATTTGATTTCTATTTCATGTTTAGCATAAGAAGGCTATGTAATTAGTTTTTCTAAGGACCATTGTAATATTCTTTATGAAAGAAATAAAATTGCAAATGGTTTTTCCTTATTAATGATCTTTATCAGTTACATATTGATGTATCTATTTTTAACTATCGAGCAAAATGTGAATGCCATAGAATCAAAGCGACCTAGGGATAGTCCAAATGATAGGTATCTATGGCACCTTAGGATTAGGTCATATAGCAGAAGATAGGGATTAACAAATTGGAGAAAAATGGGCTATTGAGTCCATTGACTTTCGAGTCATATCCAATTTGTGAATCATGTCTTCAAGGCAAAATGACCTAAACTCCCTTTTGTAGGACATGGGGAAAGGGCCACAGATCTCCTTGCCCTAGTACATACTGATGTGTGCGGCCCATTTGATGTGCCGGCTAGAGGCAATTTTGTCTACTTCATTACCTTTATCGATGATCTATCTAGGTATGGGTATGTGTATCTTATGAGACACATAAGTCTGAAGTTTTTGAAAAGTTCAAAAGAATTCAGACATGAAGTAAGAAAAATAAACTAGAAAACCCATTAAGGTTCTTCGATCAGATCGAGGAGGTGAATACCTTAGATGAAAATTTCCTAGACTATCTTAAGGAAAATGGCATAGTCTCTCAATGGACTCCACCAGGAAACACCTCAACTCAATGGGTTTCAGAACGGAGAAATCGGACTCTATTAGATATGGTCCGATCCATGATGAGCTTCACAGACCTTCCCTGATTTTCTTTGGGGAACATTCATTGTTAACTTCAATATATTCTACTGAATAGGGTTTCCCTCTAAAACCGTTCCTACCACACCGTATGAGATATGGCATGGTAAGAAACCAAGTCTGAGTCATCTCAGAATTTGGGGTTGTCCGGCTCATGTCAAAAGACAACAAGCGTAGACAAGTTAGAGTTTAGGTCCTTTAGAGCTCGATTCATAGGATATCCTAAAGAGTCATTAGGATACTATTTCTACATTCCGAGAAGACCACAATGTGATTGTGAGTTCGACATGCCATCTTTCTTGAAAAATAGTTTATTCAAGATAGTGGCATTGGAAAGCAGATTAAGCTTGATGAGAAAGTCTCACAAGTGAGACAACGAGCTAAGGACCAATGGAACCAAATCAGGTTGAGCCAATAAGAACACTACCTCCTCCACCTCGTAGATCGGAAAGAGTTTTTCCCATCCCCCTGAAAGGATACTTAGGTATTATTTCAGAGGACGTAGAGGAAAATGTTCCTCATAGGTAATGGTGCTCATGGTGATGATCCCAAAACCTACAACGAGGCGATATCAGATATCGACTCCGAGAAATGGCTTAGAGGCAATGAAGTCAGAAATTGACTCGATGCACTCAAACCAGTCTGGACCTTGGTAGATCCACCAGAAGGTATAGTACCTATTGGGTGTAAATGGATCTTCAAGAGAAAGATTGGTGCAGATGGAAATGTGGAGACATTCAAGGCTAGACTAGTGGCAAAAGGGTTATAGTCAACGCATGAAGGCATTGACTATTCAGGATACCTTTTCCCAGTAGCTATGCTAAAATCCATCCGCACATTGCTTGCTGTTGCAGCCTATTTTCGATTATGAAATATGGCAAATGGACGTGAAAATGGCATTCTTAAATGGATATCTTGAGGAAGATATCTATATGGAAACAGCCGCTAGGTTTCACATCCAGTGATGATGATCATAAGGTTTGCAAGCTGCAAAGGTCCATATATGGACTTAAGCAAGCATCTCGGAGCTGGAACACTCATTTTAATGATGTGATCAAAATCATTTGGTTTCATCAAAAATGAAGGAGGAACCATGTGTTTTCAAAAAGGTCAGTGGGAGCGCTATTGTCTTCCTCGTATTGTACGTGGATGACATCCTCCTTATTGGGAATGATATTTCCCATGTTGACTATCAGTCAAAATATGGTTATCTAAGGAATTCTCTATGAAAGACCTAGGTAAAGGCATCCTTTATTCTAGGAATTAAGGTCTATAGGGATAGACCGAATAGGATGCTAGGACTTTCACAGAAGATGTACATAGAGGAAGTACTAAAGAGGTTTAGTATGGAAAACTCTAAAGAGGGGTTTAGTACCCTTTCAGACATGGCATTCATCTCTCAAGAAGATGTGCCCTAACACACCTGAGGAGATTGAATGCATGAGCAAGATCTCGTATATTTCGGCAATAAGGAGTCTCATGTATGCCATGCTATGTACATGACCTGATATTGCCCATACTATGAGTGTTATGAGTAGATATCAGTCAAATCTAGATGAAGAGCACTAGACTTCTGTGAAATGTATATTTAAGTACTTGAGAAGGACTAAGGATATATTTCTAGTTTTTTTGTAATGGAGAACTCTAGGTCTAGGGGTATATAGACTCAAATTTTATGTCTAACATAGATGATCGAAAGTCGACATCTGAAAGTCTGTTTATTTATAATCCAAGCAAATGGTTATAGCAGACTCCACCATGGAAGAAGAGTGCATAGCAGCATCGAAGGCTGCAAAGGAGGCATTTTGCTATAAAAAGTTTATTGTAGAGCTCGGAGTGATGCCATCGATGCCATCCCTCTGTACTGTGACAATAATGGTGCTATAGCCCTTATTAAAGAGTTGAGGTCTCACCAAAAATCCAAGCACATCGAGTAGTGATACCACCTCATCTATGATTACTTCGAGAAGGGATACGTTGAGGTCAAGAATATCGACTCTACAGATAATGCAACTGACCTACTGACAAAGCCATCGAGCTAGCAGAAGATCGAAACCCACCTTGAGAAGATGAAACTTAGATTTGTAGCCAATTTACTTTAGATCAAGTGGGAGTTTGTTAAATGTGTACCCTAGAAGATAGATTGGCTAAACACTTGTAATACACTTCTAAGGATAATATTATAATTTTAACTATAAATTAACAAAAAAATTATTTTCTATCATAGTATGTATTTAAAGTGTCTGTAATACATCCTTTGAGTTAATGGTAATAACAAATCATATTTTCTAGAGTTGAAAATTTAATAGATGAATATTTATAATTAACTCATAAACTACCCTCGACTGTAGGATCATCATAAGGATAGTGATCGATCTGAAAGGTTGGTATACGGTCTGTGAGGATTTATGATGCTTCCAAGCCTTGGAAGGCCACGAGAAGAGTCAGAGGGTTGGCTCCGAAGATTTTAGGAGCTTGGTTGGTTCTTCGGAGATCTGAAACACAAGGTGAAGCAAGGAACCAAAGCTGAGAAATCAAGACTGCAGAAAGAAGATTTTCTGCAGGTTAGCCGGCTCAGTCCAAAACTAGGTCGGCTAAGTCTTAGAGCATAGACAAAATAGAGAGCTACATATTCGAAACTGCTGGCATGGCATGGACTGGGCTGGCTCAGTTTCAGACTGAGTTGATCTAGTGGAACTTAGCCAGCTTAGTGTTGAGACTGAGCCAGCTCAGTGTGCGGACAAAGTTATGCGAGGATCTATTTTGGGCTAGGGTCTAGGATGATCCTAGGGGTCTCAAGGTCTGATTTGAGAGGTCTTAAGGTGGCTAATTCATGTATGGGTCGGGTCTAGATCCAGAGGATGAGAGCATTGGTGATATGGGTGTACATGGGCTGAGTGAGTGCTTTCATGTATTGGGTTAGCCAAAAAGTTTTATGGTCGGGCCTAATGGCTATGTATAAATACATAGGTTGTATTAGGGTTTCATGAAAGCTATGGAATATAGACCTTTTCTTCCTCAACTCTCTTCTTCTCTTCTCTCTAGAGTTGCCATCCTAGGGTTCTTGAAGAAGCCCTAGAGAAGGGGGCATCTCCCTTAATCCCAAGGAGGGAAGCGCCCTATCATAGATTCAAATGGAGGATCAGTGGTGTGCTGCCCATAGAAAATGTCATAGGTTTCTTTAGGTCCATGTTAAAGATCAGGAGCTTTCGCAACACGATATTGGAGTGCTTGCGATGTCAAGGATGATTAGCGTTTGACCGATATTATGGGTCTATAATTTGGTATCAAAGCTAGATAATGTCTGAAATGTTGTGGATGATAATATGGTATTAGAGCCAAGTTTTAGAGCCTGATGGTGCATGGAAGGGAAGAAGAAGTCATACAGGATGAAATCAAAAATCTGCACAAAAATTCCATGGTATGTCTCAAATCTATCTTGTTATTGCTGTGGTTTGGCCAATCAGGAGTAGCGAGTTGAAGGTGGAGGTTGAAAAGATTAACAAAAAGGGATTTTCTCGGGGTGGAAGGATTTGGTGCATGATTTGCTGATCAGTCTTGGTAGAAAGATCAAGGTGTATGATGGTTATGTGACAGGCAGCGAGCGCTGGAGTGCTACAGTAGTGCTTCCCTAGAGATGTAGGGCTGAGAGAGGTTTAATGATGTACTAGTTGAGGGAGATATCTCAGCAGAGAGCATCAGGGTTCTCTATGAAGATGGGCAATGTAGGACTGTTGAAGAGTGGTTTCTGATAGGAACGTGATGTCGTCGTTAAGACACCGTGTTTATCAGTTTAATCTGATTTCTTAAAATAATTAAAATTCCATAGATAGCAGTGAGTCGGGTTGAATCCACAGGGAAGGTAGTATTTTTAGATTTGAAATCTTTAATTTTACAAAAGAAAAAGAAAAGAAAAGAGTTTTGGGATCAAAAGTTAAGTCGAAAAATTAAAAGCGAAAATTAAAAGGTGCAGAAATTTAAACTTGATACTAAGATCTACTAGTTAGATCTTAGCATCTATTTTTAATAAAACATAATAATAATTAAAGTGTGCAAAAATTAAATTACAATAAAAAGAAAGAAATTAAAATATAAAAATAAAATTTTTATTAATTAAAATTTTAGAATTTAAATACATAGAATTTATAAAAAATAAAATAGCCTCATCTCTGATCTTGGATCGGCATTGGCAGAAAGATGGTGTAGAAGCCCGACTCTTCTTCTCAACATCCGTTGCTTCGAAGTAGCCTTTAACCCATAGCCTGGCTTCATCCTGTACCAAAGCTTCACCTTGATCGGAGATGTTAATTTCTGGAGGCCAGGGGTCCTTTTTATAGAGCTAGGACAGCTAGATATTTATTTCTAAAGGCAATATGGGACTAATGGCCTTTGTAATCATCAAAATTTAAATAAAATTTGAATTAAAATAGCTCTGATATGACTCTGATAAGCTTGGTGAAATCTGGCCATTCAATAGGAATCCAACGGTCCAAAAATCATAAAAAATGGATGCATATTAGCCCAAATCGGGTCGGATCAATTTTTGACCATTGGATTGTGCTGGATGGAGGAAATCTGGCCGCAAATCGCACTTTGAGAGTTCGGATTACCATCGGGAGCGTTCTAGACCATCGGATCGAAGCTAAAATCAAGCGTTGCCATCCAATAGCGATCCGAGTGAAATTAGCAATCGAAAAAAATGCTGATCGTCTAATCTTGACCGCAAACAACCACCATCGCACGATCGCACGTTTACTGTTCCCATGGACTGCGTGGACCGGCTACATCATGCACCGCAACCAATCAGCACCTTTTATTGATAGATGAAAAGACCAAAATGCCCTATGAGCCACGATGAATTTTCTGTAAATCCTTTAGGGGTCTAGGTCTACCACGTGGCAGGCTCTGATTCGTCAGTTTCTGCTGAGCTAGCGGTCCACGCCTGGATCGTGGACTGGCTGATGGCTTCATCGGCTGAGTCGGCTAGCGTGGATGGCTTGGCGCACTGGCTTGGTCGGCTTAGCTCAACGTGTTTGGACGCGCTAGCTGCTGCGGCGTGGTGGCTTGACTTGCGGAGCCGGCTGAGCCATTTTCTTTTTTATTTAAATTTTATTTATTTTATTTCTTTAAAAATTCATATCTTTTTCATTTTAGCTTTATTTTACTCAAAATTTATTTCATTATGACCAATAAAATGAGCTCTTTCCATTGATAATAAAATTTTATTTTTTAATTTTTATTATTTTTTAATTAATAAAAATATGAATTTTTTAAAAATTATATATAAATTGATTAATAATTCTTAAAAATTAATATAAATTAATTAATAAATTAATACTTTTATTGATGAATTTATGATGCTTATCACACCCTCCAACTTAAGCTTTGCTCATCCTCGAGTAAAGAAAGAATTTAGTTTTAAATACGTTTTAACTTTAGAGTTTCAAATTTTACCTAAGCAGCTTTCAAAATGGCCATTAATATTCAGTAGAGCTTAAATGAGATATATCATTGGGGTATTAATACTTATCAATAGAAAAATTAAGTAAAGAACATTAAATTTTTCAAAACTTTTTCTAAATTATCCCACCTTTATCTCTGATTTATGTAAACTTTTATATAGGCAAGTGTATTGCTACTTTCATCCTTCATTTATTGATTTTTTTTTTATTTTTATATTGTCCACTTTTTGATGCGAATATCATTGCTTAGTTAGGCAATGGGATCCGATTACTCGGTGGGAAATCACTATTTCTTTTTTTTTTTAACGTTGTATCACTATTGAGTGTCTTAACTTTTTAAGCTTTCTATTTGATCCATGTAGCGAGTCTTGGGCCAATGACTCTCAAACCAGTTGGCTTTAGGGCACTGGGCATAGAATACCCCTCGGGCTTACTAGCTCGAATCAAAGTAGGCTACGAGTTAAGACTAGCTTTACAACGAGCTTCTTTGCCCTTCCCACCTTTTGATGTGAAACTCAATGCTTGCTTTGGCAAAGAGGTCCGGTTACTCAGTGAGAAGTACTTGGAAACTATTTTATTAAAATAAATTTGTTTATATGAAGAAACGTATAGTTACCCTACATAAGCCTATAAAAAGTAGACTTTTCTTTAATGCTAGTAGAAATAATTAGAAATGCTCCAAGGAAAAACTTTTCATGTTCTAGACTTAACTCTTTATTGAATTTTCTTAATACTTGATTTCTTAATATCTCATAGATTCTCTGATCTATGTATCAATTTTCTTTTAAAAATGCTTAGTTTAATTCGATTCTTAAGCATAATCAGGTGTCTAAATACTAAATACTAACTTTTTTTGAGGACTTAAAATTTTAAAATTTTTTATTTTTCTCTCCCCCCAACTTAATCGACATTGTCCTCAATGGAGAAGAAAAAATAAAGGATGTAATAAAAAATATGAAAGAATACACCTAACTCAGTATATTTTTGGTCCAGCACGTGCCTTTGAAAATTTGATCTCTCCCTCCAACTTATTCAAATTATCCTAAAAAAATAAACTAAAAAGATAAATTAGATAAAAACTAAATATTGGATTACCTCCCAACAAGCGCTAAGTTTACCGTCTTCAGCCAGACACAATGCAGCTTACTATCATGTGTCAAATATTGGATTGATAAATTCCAATGGTTTTGGATTGCCAATCTCAGAAAGTTGATTTATAATCCCATTATTGATATATTCATTATTAATTTTAGGGATATAATTTATGATTCCATTCTCAGACCCATATTTATTAAGAATTTCTCCTATTTGTTCTTCTAAAATACTCATGAATAGAGTTTTAGGAGTTACGTTTGGTTCAATGGGTGCTGGAATAGTGACTAAAGGCTGTTTTAATTCTAAAGGTAAATTAATATGATCTTACTTAGATAATTCCATTGATATTTCATTACATGCCTCTTGATTTTTGTAAGAAGAACCGACTTCTTAAATTGAAGAGAATAGGACATTAGGTTTATAAGTCTCGGGTAAATCATCTATTCACTTTTTTTTTTTGCTATCTCATTTAAACTAGAACTAGCATCAGTACTAATTCTTGGCTCGGGTTCTTCTATGTGGTTAGTCTCAGTACTAACCAATTTCTCTAAATTTTTATTTTGACTAGCGTCAGTACTAGCCTCTCTTACCTGATCTTTGTATGGGTCCATAAGAATCCTATAGCTTTTAAGTTCAGGAATTACTTTGGCATCTCTAATTGAAGATTCTTAAGTAAGACATTAAATTGACAACTTGATCCAGGTGGTTGGTAGACATGGTTGTTTAAAATTGGTAGGTTCAGTAGTTGATCTAGTTCTCTTCTCATGTTAGACTCAACTAATTATTCTATTTGAGCTTCTTGCTTGGCGATAGATTGCTGTTGAGTCAGAATCAATTATTAAAATTGGTTAAATATATCATCGACTAGATTGGTCTATTGAGGAGGTGGGTATGAAGGCTGATCATGATGTAGTGGCTAGATAAACTGACTAGGCTGGCCATTATTATAGGTATAGTTTTGGTATTGGGGCCTATTTTGATAGTTTTGGATAGGTAAAATTTGGGTTTGAGCTTGAGTCTATTGGGATGTCCAAGAAAAATTATGGTGGTTACTCCAATCTAGATTATATGAATTTGAAAATGGGTCATTAATCAATTTGGAGTATCCTTGAGTAGCTTGAACTTGTTCTTGGATAAAATATGAAAACTATGCAGTCATCGGATATTCACTCACATGATGGGTTGGGCTAGCACAGATTGAATAAATCTCCTAATAATTAGAAGATGATGTGAATTGTGTAGGAGATTATTGACCTAGGATTAGGAGTTGATCTATTTTCTGAGCAAGAAGATCAACTTTATCTAATTTTTGGACTATTAGATTTAGATTAGCCATTATTATGTTTAATGTGAATCAACCATTCAATTAAGTTCAACTAAATCAGAAAAAGCAATTTTCTACCATGCATGTATTAGTGTAACCCTAATGTATGGTTCAAAAATTTTTTAGAATATTTTATTATTATTATTATTTTATTCTATTAAAAATTATTTTTTTAAAATTATTTTATTTATTAATTTTAATTTAATTTAATTTAATTTAATTATTATTTTTAATATTTTTTTAGTTAGTTTAATTTAATTTTTATTTTTATTTTATTTTATTTTATTTTTAGAGGAGTAAGGAGAAGAAAGAAGAGTTCTAAAGAAGAGATCCTAAGGAGTCCTAGAACTAAGAAGAAAAAGAAAAACTAGGTTTAATTAGATTTAATGTTGGTTAGCAATCAAGTTGGTCAATCAATCCTAACTAAGCGTTATCCTAGATCTAGACAGCTCCTAACTACTAAGGTCACCTTCAAGCCCTCCAAATGTAGGATTAGCCAATCAACTAGCTCGGTAAGTGTAAGGTCGGTGGGAATCCCCCCGTTGCTTGCCTTAGACACTAGTTATGCTTGGCCTGGTAAGCGAACGGAACCAATTAGAAACCACCTTCCTTCGGGCCCAGTCATCCCTGAACCACTTTCCTAGATACCAATCAAATTGACTTATCCTAATCCGGTTCAACTCTTAGGGTTTCTTATCCTATTGAGCTCGAGTTCCTAGGGTTGATGTCTAATTGATTTTAAAATTAAAGACTTAGGTCAATACAGGATGTTGGTTGGTTGTTTGTGGGCCAAGGAAGGGTGATCAAATCTCCATCTTATCTTGTTTAATTGGGTTGTGCCCTTAATTTGGTTTAATATGAATATGCACAAAAAATTTTCAATCAAAGGATTCTATGCAATTTAAACTAGATGTATGCAACTAATTGAATTCTGAAAGGCTTACCTTGCCTCCAGCAATCACCAAAAAAAATAAAATAAAATAAAAATAAAAATAAAAATAATATGATGCATGCTCTAAGCAGTTAGGATTTCTAATCTTATCATGAGACTTTTAATTAGGTTTAAATGGATATTTTTTAAAATTAATTTAAAAATAAAATAAATAAATAAAAAGAGAATTAGGGTTAGGATTGATCTCACAAAGCAAAACTCCTGGTTCTTTTTGTTCTTTAATCTTTTTTCTATAAAATAATAAAAAAAAATTAGCAAGCAATATTTATAAGAAAATAAAAATTTTATTTATAATTTATTTATAAAAAAATCAAAGAGATAAAAAATTTAACGTCCGTGCCTTCCTCGAGAATGGTGCCAAAAACTTGGTGCATTTATCGAAATTATTTTTAATAAATCAAAGAAATCAAAATTAAAAATCAAAAATAATCCTCGGCAATGGTGCCAAAAATTTGATAGGAACGTAATGTTGTCGTTAAGACACCGTGTTTATCAGTTTAATCCAACTTTTTAAAATAATTAAAAATCTGTAGATAGCAGGGAGTCGGGTCAAATCCATAGGAAAGGTAGTATCTTTAGATTTAAAATCTTTGATTTTACAAAAGAAAAAGAAAAGAAAAGAGTTTTGGGATCAAAAGTGAAGTCGAAAAATTAAAAGTGAAAATTAAAAGGTGCAGAAATTTAAACTTGGTACTAAGATCTACTAGTTAGATCTTAGCATCTATTTGCAATAAAAAAAAAGTAATAATTAAAGTGCAAAAATTAAATTGTAATAAAAAACAAAAAATTAAAATATAAAAATAAAATTTTTATTAATTAAAATTTTAGAATTTAAATACATGGAATTTAAAAAAAATAAAATAGCCTGATCTCTGATCTTAGATCGACACTGGCAGAAAGATGGTGTCGAAGCCCGACTCTTCTTCTCGGCATTCATTGCTTTGAAGCAGCCTTTAACCCATAGCTTGGCTTTGCCCTGTACCAAAGCTTCACCTTGATCGGAGATGTTAATTTCTGGAGGCCTGGGGTCCTTTTTATAGAGCTAGGAGGGCTGGATATTTATTTCTAAAGGGAATATGGGACTAATGGCCTTTGTAATCATCAAAATCTAAATAAAAATTGAATTAAAATAGCTCTGATACTACTCTGGTAAGCCTGGTGAAATTTGGCCATTCAATAGGAATCCAACGGTCTAAAAATCATCAAAATCGGATGCATATCAGCCCAAATTGGGTCGGATCAATTTCTGACCGTTGGATTGCGCTTGATGGAGGAAATCTAGCCGCAAATTGCGCTTTGGGAGTCTTGATTACCGTCGGGAGCATTCTGGACCGTCGGATCGAAGTTGGAATCAAGCGCTGCCGTCCGATGGCCATTCGAGTAAAATCGGCAATCGAAAAAAATACTGATCGTCTGATCTTGACCGCAAACAACCACCACCGCACGATCACGCATTTACTATTCCCATGGACTGCATGGACCGGCTACATCATGCACCGCAACCAATCAGCACCTTTTATTGACAGATGAAAAGACCAAAATGCCCTGTGAGCCATGATGAATTTTTTGTAAACCCTTTAGGATCTAGGTCTACCACGTGGCAGGCTCTGATTCGTCGGTTTCTGCTGAGCTGGCGGTCCACGCCTGGATCGTAGACCGGCTGATGGCTTCATCGGCTGAGTCGGCTAGCGTGGATGGCTTGGCATGCTAGCTTGGTCAGCTTGGCTTGGCGCATCTGGACATGCTGGCTGCTGCAGCGTGGCGGCTTGACTTGCGGAGCCGGCTGAGCCATTTTTTTTATTTAAATTTTATTTATTTTATTTCTTTAAAAATTCATATCTTTTCCATTTTAGCTCCGTTTTACTTAAAATTTATTTTGTTGTGATTAAAAAAATAAGCTCTTTCCATTGATAATAAAATTTTATTTTTTATTTTTATTATTTTTTTTAATTAATTTTTTAATTAATAAAAATATGAATTTCTTAAAAATTATATATAAATTGATTAATAATTCTTAAAAATTAATATAAATTAATTAATAAATTAATATTTTTATTGATGAATTTATGATGCTTATCAGTTTCTCAAGGAATAATGGTCGAAGAAAGACTGAAGAAGCGACTATACATTCTTCGGTGTCTGGAAGGTGGGAAAGTAGTCGGAGATGTATTCAGTAGTTCGACCAGAGCATGAATTTGCAAAACCTTGGGAGTGATGGAGATGGATAATCCATGAAGGTCCAACAGGTTAGGATTGGATGGCTATAGAGCGGTTAGGAAGCATTGGAGTGCTACAGGAGCACTTTCTTGAAGGCATGAGGCTAAGAGAGGCTTAATGGTACAATAATCGAGAAGTGTATCTCAGTAGAGAGTGTCGGTGGTATCTCAGGGAGAATGGATGCAGGTCTCAGGGAGAGCCAAGAGATCTCAGGGAGCGCCAGGATGTCTCTAGCAGTTGAAAGTATCATGGATCATATTTCTTCTGTAGGAGCACTAGGAAGAGTCATGGTTCAGATGGAGGATGGTTCTCCGGGCGCAACTGAAGTGATGGCTGGTGTAGGGGTAGAAGAGAAGGATAAGGATGGAATTCTCTAGAATTCAGTTGTTGGTTTTAGAAGAGTTGGATGAGCTCTTGAGTTTTAGAGGTGCCCGTGAGTTGCAGAGGTATCCGAGATAACTTCGAAGGGATCTACGGAGCATGGAGGGTTCAAAAGGGCAGCAACATTATTCGAGGTGCAGCGGTAGGCTTAGCAGTGCAGCATTGAGTGGTTGGCCTTGAGGGACTCGATGATAGAGTTGGCTTCTGTGGCATCAGGTGGACTTCGGATATAGATGGAGCTCCATAGTGGTGGCTTCACAAGTAGGGAGAAAATTTGGCATGAGTTCAAAGTGTCGGTGATGCATAGTTTTAGGTGGAGCGGTGCATGTAGATGGACAGACGTAGCTCTAAGGAGATCGTGTCAGATGGTACAGCATGTGCTAGTGCAGAAATACTATAGGTTCTTCAAGAAAGTCTAGAGAAAGTGATACAACTGCTAAGCAGAAGGGATCCTACAATTCTAGGATGGTGTGAAGAGGCAAGCACTGGTCTTCAACGATGGAGGCGGTCATCCTAAAGGCCTTAAGGGTGTACAATAGCTGAAGAGGATTGATGAAGGCGATGCTTGCATAGGTGTTGTCGAGTGCGTAAGGACAGCGGAAATGTGTAGGAGGTCATTACCGATGGGTTTGCCAAGGCTTGGGGTACCAAGGTGAAGATTATGAGGATTTGTGGTGCTCCCAAGCCTTGGAAGGCCACGGAAGGAGTTAGGGGGTTGGCTCCGAAGATTCCATGGGCTTGGTTGGTGCTTCGGAGATTTGGGACACAAGGTGAAGTAAGAAACCAAAGCCGAAGAATCAAGACTACAGAAAGAAGATTTTCTATAGGTTAGTCAGTTCAGTCTAAAAATGGATCGGCTAAATCTCAGAGCATAGGTAAAAAAGAGAGCTGCATGTTCGGAACTACTGGCATGGCATAGAATTAGGTTGGCTCAGTTTCAGACAAAGCCGACCTAGTGGAACTTAGCCAGCTCAGTGCTGAGACTGAGTCGGCTTAGTACGCAGGCAGAGTTACGCGAGGGTCTATTTTGGGCTAGGATTTGGGATGATCCTCGGTGTCTTAAGGCTTGATTTGAGAGGTCTTAAGGTGGCTAATTCATGTATGGATCGGGTCTAGATCTAGAGGATGAGAGCATGGAAGACATGGGTGTACTTGGGCTCGGTGAGTGCTTTCATATATTGGATTAGCCGGAGAGTTTTTTGGTTGGGCCTAATGGCTATGTGTAAATACATAGGTTGTATTAGGATTTAATGAAAGTTATGAAATATAGACCTCTTCTTCCTCAACTCTCTTCTTCTCTTCTCTCTAGAGTTGCCACCCTAGGGTTCTCGAAGAAGTTCTAGAGAAGGGGGCATCTCCCTCAAGCCCAAGGAGGGAGGCACCCCATCATAGATCTAGGTGGAGGATCAATGGTGTGCTGTCCATAGAGAATGTCATAGGTTTCTTTAGGTTCATGCTAAAGATCAGGAGCATCCGCAACATGGTATTGGGGTGCTTGTGATGTCAAGGATGATTGATGTTCGAGAGATATCATGGGTCTACAATTTGATATCAGAACTAGGTGATGCATAGAATGTTGTGGATCGTAATACAATCGCTTTCTTGAGATAGATGTGTTTTAAGTCTATGGTATGTTGACACCAGAGTGAGGTATAGATACTCATTAGAGAATGAGGGCACTGAGCATGACCACCTCGAGCAGTCATAAGAAAGTCTACCTTCTCATCGATGACTGGCTCGATGCTGCAGTGGTGTGTATCTAGTTCTTTGATCTGAGGTGCATCGATAGTTCACCATGAGGGTGTTATAGTTTGACTACACCATAACTCGATCTCCTAGCCATTCGAAATCCTGAGGTGTATGTTGGCTATAGCATATTCATTGTAGGAATTGGATTGCACTAATAGGAGATCTATCTATCCGGTAGATGAGGAGTAGTCCTACGATAATCATGAGATTGAGTCCTTAAGCCTATGGCCATGTCAGAGTGAAGATAATAGAAAGAGTTTCTATTAGGATTTCATATTGGATTCGAATCAAATGATTAATTCATATGACAAATGTTGGGTTTAATGTGTTCACCTTAATCCTAATCCTGTCAGGGCTCAAGATAGAAGAATCCAATCACATAGGTAAGTGCACCGATAGGTTCACTTTCAGTTTTGATGGGTTGCCACAATATACTGTTAGGTGTCACTGGTAGATAGAGCAATTAGAATAATCTTGATGATCAATCATTCTAATTGTATGAATCAGAAGAGTTCTGATCCGTCGAAAGATATTTTGATGATGTCGATGATAGAGATCCTGACATGTCTCATTACCATACGAAATTGAATCTAACTAGATCACACAAACAAGGATTTGAGTCTAGTTGTGATCAATTGGATTGAGTTAGTTCAATTGATTTGGATTAGATCCGATTAGATTAAAGAAAATCATGCTAGCATATGATTAAACCTAACATTCCCCTTTTATAGTCTTTCTGGTTCGTCACGAAAGACCATAATGTGATTGTAAGTCGACATACCATCTTTCTTGAAAAATAGTTTATTCAAGATAGTGGCATCGAAAGATAGATAAGGCTCGAGGAGAAAGTCTCCTAAGAGTAATGAGCTAAAGAACCTATGGAATCTTATTAGATTGAGTCAGTCTAATCACAACCTCCTCTACCTTGTAGATCAAATAATATTTTCCATCCTCCTGAAAGATACTTTGGCATTATTTTAGGAGATGTAGAAAAAATATTTCTAACAGAAAATTGGATTCATGGTGATGATCCCAAAATCTATGATAAGGCAATATCAGAAATCGACTCCAAAAAATGGTTAGAGGTAATGAAGTCAGAGATTGACTCAATACGATCAAACCAAGTTTGGACCCTAATAGATCCAACTGAAGGTATAGTACTTATTAGGTGTAAATAGATCTATAGGAGAAAGATAGGTGCACATGAAAATGTGGAGACATTCAAGGTTAGGCTAGTGGTGAAAGGGTATGGTCAGCGTGAAGACATTGACTATTAGAATATCTTCTCATTGGTAGCCATGCTTAAATCCATCCACACATTGCTTGTTGTTGTAGCCTATTTCGATTACAAAATATGATAGATGGATATGAAAATGGTATTCTTAAATAGATATCTAGAGAAAGATATCTATATGGAATAACCGCTAGATTTCACATCCAGTGGTGCTGATCATAAGATTTGTAAGCTACAAAGGTCTATCTATGGACTTAATCAAGCATCTCAGAGCTGGAATGCTCATTTTAATAATGTGATTAAATCATTTTGATTCATCAAAAATATGAAGGAGCTCTATGCATTCAAAAAGATCAATGGGAGCGCTGTTGTCTTTCACATACTGTACATGGATGACATCCTCTTTATTGGGAATGATATTTCCATGTTGATTATGGTCATAATATGGTTATCAAATGAGTTCTCTACGAAAGACCAAGGAGAGACATCCTTTATTCTAAGAATTAAGGTCTATAGCGATAGACTGAATCGAATGCTGGGTCTCTCATAGAAGATGTACATAGAGGAGGTGCTGACAAAGTTCAGCATGGAAAACTCCAAGAGAAGATTGGTACCCTTCAAACATGGTATTCATCACTACAAGAAGATGTGCCCTAGCACACCTGAGGAGATTGAATGCATGAGCAAGATTTCTTATGCTTCTGCAATAGGGAGCCTCATGTATGCCATGCTATATACACGACTTGATATAGCCTATGCTATGAGTGTCTCAAGCAGGTATCAGTCAAATTTAGGTGAAGAGCACTGGACTTCTGTGAACTATATGCTTAAGTACTTGAGAAGAACTAAGGATATGTTCTTGATCTTTAGTAATGGAGAACTCTAGATCCATAGTTATATAGACTCAGACTTTATGTTTGATATAGATGATCGAAAGTCGGCATCTGGTAGTTGTTTATGTGTAATGATGGTGCTGTCATCTGGAAGAGTTCCAAGCAGATCGTGATAGTAGATTCCACCATAAAAGTAGAGTACATCACTACATCAGAAGCTGCAAAGGAGGCATTTTGATGCAAGAAGTTTACTGCAGAGCTCGGAGTGATGCCATCAAATGTCGTCTCTCTGTATTGTGACAATAATGGCACCATATCTTTGGCTAAAAAGGTGGGATCTCATAAGAAATATAAGCACGTCAAGCAGCGAGTCCACCTCATCCGCAATTATCTTGAGAAGGATTATGTCGAGGTCAAGAGAGTTGACTCCATGGATAATATGGTAGATCCACTAACGAAGCCTTTAGGCCAGTAGAAGATCGAAGCCCACCTTGAGAAGATGAGACTTAGATTTATAGCCAATTGGCTTTAGGTGATGTGGTAGTTTGTTAGATGTGTGCCCTAGAAGCCAGGTTGATTGACACTTGTAATACACTTCTAAGAATAATTTTATAATTTTAGTTATAAATTAATAAAAAAAATATTTTTCTATCATAGTGTATATTTAAAAGTATCTGTGATACATTCTTTGAGTTAATGGTAATGATAATTCATATTTTCAAGAGTTAAAAATTTAAGACATGAATTTTCATAATTAACTCATAAATTTGCTTCCAATCATAGGATCGTTATGAGGATGGTGATCGATCTGAAAAGTTGGTGTACGATCACTTTCTTAGGATAAATGAGTCATGTGTCTATAGTATGGAGACACCGAAGTGAAAGTACACGTACTCGTTAGAGAACGAGGGCATTGAGCATAACCATCTCGAGCTGTCATAAGAAAGTCTACCTTCTCATCGATGACTGGCTTGATGCTGTAGTTGTGACTTAGGTTCTTTGACCAGAGGTGCATCAATAGTTCACCTTAAGTGTGTTATAGTTTAACTATACCATAACTCGATCTCCTAGCCATTTAGAATTTTGAGGTGTACATTGGCTATAGTATGTTCATTATATGAACTAGATTGCACCAAGATGGAATCTATCAATCTCGATAGTAAAGTAGTAGTCCTATGATGATCATGAGATTGAGTCCTTAAGCCCATGATCATGACAGTGTGATATAATAGAAAAGAATTTTCTATTAGGATTCTACATCAGATTCAAATCGAATGATTCATTCATGTGACGAATGTTGGGTTTTAACGAGTTTATCTTAAACCTTAATCCTGTCAGGACTTATGATAGTAGAATTGATTCACACTGATAGCTGCACTGAGAGATATGCTTTCAATTCTGATGGATTGCCATCATATGCTGCTAGGTGTCACTAATAGATTTTGGGAGCAATTAGAATGGTCTTGATGATCGACCATTCTAATTGTATAAATCAAAAAAGTTCTGATCCATCAAAAGATGTTTCAATGATGTCAATGATAGAGATCATGATATATCTCATTACCATATGAAATTGAATCTAACTAGTCACACATATAAGGATTTGAGTCTAGGATTGATCAATTGGACTAAGTCAGTTCAATTGATTTGGATTAGATCCAATTAGGTTAAAGAAAATCATGGTAGCATATGATTGAACCTAACATTCTCCTTCTATAGTCTTTTTGGTTCGTCAGGATGAGTTTGACTCAATTGAAACCCTGACTAGAGCTTGGGTTGTCTTAATTCATTAGATAATTTTTAGGACAATACCTGTCATTTCTAGTTACCTACCATTTTTTATCATCTACCTTTTTCTATCGCACACCAAGGTCAAAGGTTGATCCTATTGTAAGAAAGAAGAGACCAGGGGTGCATGCCCCTTGGAGATTTTCTAGGGGCACGCACCTCCACTTATTTGGTATGGCATGGAGAGGGTGCATGTCCCCCTAGACGTGCTCCCAAAGTGGATAGGATTTGACTTGGTCAAACTTTAGATTTGACTAGTCAAAGAGGTTTGATAGAGATCAAACTCTAAGAGAGAAGGAAGAGTCTGTCGCACACTAAACTTTCTTTCCTTCTCCCAACCTATTTTGTATGGCATTATATGGAATATTTGGGATGGCAATTCTGATGTGAGTTGGCATGAAAATTAGTCAAGAAATTAGAATTAAATCAAGCAATTGGTTGCTTGATTGATTGAAACATCGAGGTGGTGCAGGGCTCTATTTAAGAGACCCTACGTCCTAGGATTTCTTATGATTATTGTTCTATGCCCCAAGACCCCCATGCTACCATCCCTTCTTTCTCCACGTCCATCTTGGTAGGATTTGATTCCTCAAATTTGATCCACAGTAAGAAGAAAATCAATTTTTAGCACAGTAGTCAGACCAACTCTAATACCCAATCGAGCCGACTCAGATTAAGATTGAGCCAGCTCGAACCACAGTCGAGTCAGCTCTCTCAGACAAATAGACAGTAGGAGTTCGGATGAGATGCAGTCGAGCCAACTCGATCTCTAATCGAGCCAGCTAGATGAAGGTGAATAGGACGTGATGGGTTTTTTTTATTTGGAATTGGATTGTGATTAAACCAAGGGGTTTATAGGAGTTGTGCATGGACCATAGGATCCGATGGCCATGGAGGATTACGATCATGATCTGAAGGTCGAAAAATATTCCAAGACTCCATCTAGCACATGTTCAACTCATATTAGGAGAATGAGCCCTATTAGGACTCCTATGAATTGTTGAGAAGAGGATTCTCATCTTATTTAAAAGGCTAAGGTGCTGTGGAGCAAAAAAGATTATGCATATGGCATGAGAGGCACGTAGAAGAGGCTCAGACAGCCATCAAGAAGAGCTTGACACAGCGTCGAGTATGTGTAGCCCATGAGAGAGAGAAGCAATAGGTACATAGCATCCGGCAAGAAGGCTATGAGGGTAGAGCATCTTGTAGCTTCTATGGATCTCCTTGGAATTCTGAGAGAGCTTTTATGAGGGTAGCTTCTAGTTGAGAGAAATTTATGTATGATGAGTTGAGTGTGGATGTTCTCCTCTTGTACCTATTTTTCTCTTTTATAGTGAAGCTTTGCATGCCTCATGGAGGCGAGCCTTTAGGTTGATTTATGTACTTGATTATTTTCTTATTTTATTTCTTCCTTCTTTTTACCATAATAATTTGGTACTAGATCCTTAATAAGTGGTATCAAAGTTTCTAATATCCCAATAGTTTGGTATCAGAGTGAGTTGATACCATAATAATTGGTATCAGAGTCAGATAGTACTATAGCACAGATTGTAGTAGTGGATTGAGATTGAAGAATATGGAGAAATTAAGCATAATCAAGATGGAGATCAATAGGTTTGATGGGAAGGGCAATTTCTTCTTGTGGTAAGCAAGGGTAAAGAATGTCATTATCCAACATGGGTTGATCGATGCTCTCTAGTATGATGAGATGCTAGCCACCATAGAGGTGAAGGATTGGAAGTGGATCCAGATATACACGATAAGCATGATTCGCCTGTACCTAGCGAATGATGTGGTGATCCATGTACTTGGTGAGACTTCTTCGATGGTGCTGTGGTTGAAGCTTAAGGAGTTATACATAGCAAAATTGCTCATCAACTTACTATTCCTTTCAAGTTAGTTCTACTAGCTATGGATGGGCGAAGGTGAGAGCATGCGGAAGTATCTATCCAACTTTCAGAAGATCCTCACCGACCTCCTTAATATTGGTGAAAAAGTTGAGGAGAAGATGAGGGCATTGGTTGTGCTAGCATTGCTTCCTCCTTCATATGAGTTCTTGGTGACTACTCCTCTAATGGGAAAGAGCACCATCAAGATTGATGAGGTCACTGCAGCGATACTCTAGAACGAGGTTCTCAGGAGGGAGAACCCATCTTCGAGCTTAGATGGCAGTAGCTCAACTTTGACGATTTTTAAAGGACTAGGAGGTAGTAGATAGAGAGGTAAAGGATGTAAGGAGGATGATCCAAGTTCAAGATGAGGGATCCTAGTAAGATTAGATGCTATAGGTGGATGAGTAGAGGCATCAAGTCAAGGATTGCCCATAACTTATGGATCAAATGAGAGCTACTACAGCGACGGCTAGAGCAAGTCAGAGGATGATGTCCTAGAGATATCTAATGAGGTATCTAGTTCTTTCCAATAGTGGATCATAGATTCTGCTTGTACATATCATGTTTGTTATAGAAAATAGCAGTTTGACTTTCTAGAGAGCAGTGATGGCACTGTTTATCTACTGGATGGATTGAGCTATGCAATTAGAGGCATCGAGACGATCAGCTAGAAAATACATGATGGTGCAGTGAAGAGATTGGGAGAGGTCCAATTCATACCTGATTTCAGATGAAATCTTATCTCATTGAGTAGACTGAATTCAAACGGCTATTGGTGGGTAGCTGATGATGGAATTCTGAAGGTTATGCATGATGATAGGACGATATTGGTGGAGAAGAAGAAGACAAGAGGATATTACTATCTGGTAGGAAGCCTAGTGAGAGGTGGAGCTTCAGGAGCCAGAGGGAGTCTAGTGCGAGATGGAGCTCCAAGTGGAGATGGATCGGGAACAAGATGGAAGACTTGGAAGGATGAGAGGCGATGTCGTAAAGTTTTTATTGCTGCAGGAGAATTCTCAAAGCAGATCTTTGATCAAAGTGGACACAGCCCATGATAGAGATGGGATCGAGTGGCCTGGCTTGACTCTCATATTTGCCCATCCTTGATCAGCAGGCATGCCCCAGGGCATGGGGGTGAGATGGATCACAAGCTGTCAAAGTCAGATGGAGGTCGAATGTTGAGTCGTGGTGGAGGTTGTTAAGATTTGATGCCTCAAATTCGATCCACAGCAAGAAAAAAAAATTAGTTTACAGCATAGTAGTTGGGCCGACTCGAATATACGGTTAAGCCGACTTGGATTGAGATTGAACCAGCTGGAACCACAGCTAAGTTGGCTCTCTCAGGCAAATAGGTAGCAGGAGTCCAGACGAGACATAGTTAAGCTAGCTCAACCCCTATTCAAGTTGGCTCGATGGAGGCAAACAGAACATGATGGAATTTTTTCTATTTGGACTCAGATTGTGATTAATCCAAGGGGTCTACAGGAGTTGCGCGTGGACCATAGGATCCGAAGGTCATGGAGGATTGCGGTCATAATCTGAAGGTTGAAAAATATTCCAAGACTCCATCAAGGACATGTTTGACTCATATTAGGAGAACGAGCCCTGTTAGTTCTTTTGTGAACTATTGAGAAGAGGATTCTCATCCTATTTAAAGGGCAGAGGTGCTATGGAGCAGAAAAGGTGGTGTGTATTACTTGAGAGGCACGTAGAAGAGACTCAGACAGCCATCGAGAGGAGCTTGGTAGAGCACCGAGTACGTGCAGCCCGTGAGAGGGAGAAGCAATAGTTGCATAGCATCCGACGAGGAGGCTATGAGGGTAGAGCATCTTATAGCTTCTGTGGGTCTCCTTAGGATTCTGATAGAGCTTTTATGAGGGTAGCTTCTAGTTGAGAGAGATTTATGTACGGTGAGTTGAGACTGGGTGTTCTCCTCTTGTACCTATTTTTTTCTTTCATAGTGAAGCTTTGCATGCCTTGTGGAGGCGAACCTTTAGGCTGATTCATGTACTTGATTGTTTACTTATTTTATTTCTTCCTTCTTTCTATTGCAAAAGTTTGGTACTAGATCCTTAACAAGCGGTATCAAAGTAGCTGATATCCCAATAGTTTGGTATCAGAGCAAGTTGATACCACAACAGCTCCTCTCCTTTTTCTCCATGCCCAAAGGTTGGCCCAAGGTTCCCAGAGAAGATCCATAGGAATTGGCACAAAGGTTTCAAGGAAAGAGACGACATTCGTGAGATGAGCGCACTACCTTCATCTGTTGATTCAAAGGCTCTACAAAATTATATTTAGATCTAATTTTTGATGATCAGATCTAGAAGGAGAGCACCTCTAGATCTAGTCCAAGTGGACTCCAATAGAGGCTAGGCACGTGCATGGCTTGATCCAGAACCCAAAGCTTCCATAGATTATCGATAGGATAAAAGCAGTTTACCCTAAAGATAACATCAAATATTATTATTTTAATTTTAATTTTAATTTTTAATATCAGATCTTTAAAATCAAATTGAAGAACTCTCTAATTTGATTAAATGCTATAAAATTATTTTTGAAATATTTTCAATAGATCTGGTCAAATCAAATCGATCCTATGGCAGAAAAGTGATTTTTTCTTCACGTTGGAGATGGAAGACCACTTCCAATTCTAGCTTTTGGAATCCTAAAACTTGTATTTGAGTTTTATATCATTGTTCTTAGTGATTGTCATTTTTGTTCAAGTTTCTTTTTAAATATCATTTCTATAGGCCTTCTGGCCAAAAATGATTATGAAATTTCAATAAAGAAATAAGTTTGTAATATTATTATGAATGGTGTTACTATTTTCTATGGACAATTGAACAATGGTGTGTATATGCTATCATAACCTATTAACATAGTATATTCAACTGGCAAACATCATAGATTAGATAGTGTATCAGATATCTACTTATGGCATTGTAGGCTAGGTCATATAAATAAGAACAGGATAAAGTGGTTGACCCAAAAGAAAATCTTCGAAGTCAGTGATTATGAATTACTTCCAATCTGTAAGTCTTGTCTTCTTAGTAAAATAACCAAGTCACCTTTTATTGAAAAAGATGAGAGAGCCACTGAGCTCTTAGGTCTAGTACATACTGATGTATGTGGACCAATGAGCATAAGTACAAGAGATAGATGTTTCTATTTCATCACTTTCATAGATGATTTATCCAGATATGAATGTCTTTCTAATGAAACACAAGTTGGATTCATTTAAAATGTTCAAACAATTCCAAAGTAAAGTAGAAAATAAACTGAAAAGAGTATTAAAACTCTTCGATTTAACTGAGGAAAATACCTTTCCGATGAGTTTCTCACATATCTAGGAGAGAATGGGATTCTCTCCTAGTGGACTCCTCTAGGATTACCATAGCATAATGAGGTGTTTGAAAGGAGGAATTAGACTCTATTAGACATGGTCTGATCCATGTTGGGGTTTGCCAGCTTGTCGATATCCTTTTGAGGATATGCACTTGAATTAGCTTGTTATCTGTTAAATAGGATTTCAAGTAAGTCTGTAGTTAAGACTCCATATAAGATATGGACAGGGTATAAGCCAACATTTTCACACCTTAGGATTTGGAGGTGCCCGACTTATGTCAAAAGATTAGTTACAGATAAATTTGGACCTAGATCTGATAAGTGCACATTCATAGGATACCCAAAAGAGACCAAAGGATATTTTTTCTATCATGATGATGAATAAAAGGTGTTCATCAGCCTTACGGCAATCTCGTTGGAAAAAGAGTTCCTTGGTGAAGGAATCGTTGCCTCTAAGGTTGAACTTGATGAAGTTGAACAGGTAGAAAAATCGACACCTGTAGCTGAACCTGAGTCAAATTTAATTAGATCAGATCTAGAGCCTAGCATATCTGGACCATTGAGGCGATCCAATAGAGTACCACATCATCTAGACAGATACTATGGTTTCTTGGTTCGGGATGGTGATCCCATCGAACTCGATAAGAATGATGAGGATCCGATCACCTATATGGATTCTATGCAGAGATTCGATTCTAAGAAATCGCTTGAGGCCATGAAATTCAAAATAGAATCCGTGAAGGACAACGATGTACGGATATTGGTTGACGCATCCAAAGGTGTTAAACCCATTGGGTGTAAGTGGATCTTCAAAAGAAAAAGGGATGCGGATGGAAAGATGGAGACCTATAAAACTCGTCTGATTGCCAAGGGGTATCATCAATGTTATGGTATTAACTATGATGAGATGTTCTTTCTTGTGGCAATGCTCAAATCCATTTAGATAATGCTTGCGATAGCTGCCCATCTAGACTATGAGATCTGGCAGATGAATGTGAAGATAGCTTTTCTAAATGGAGAGCTAACTTAAGAGGTGTATATGATACAATCTAAGGGGTTCACATCCATAGATAAGTCCAAGATGTAAAAGCTTTAGAGATCTATTTATGGATTGAAGTAGGCATTTCGGAGTTGGAACATTCATTTTGGTAAGGTGATCAAAAAGTATGGCTTCATTATGAATGGAGAATAGCCTTGCATTTGCAAATGATCAAATGGTCCAGTAATGGTATTTCTTGTCTTGTACGTGAATGACATTCTCTTAATCGAAAATGACATCCTTGTATTGTAGGGAATAAAAGTCTGATTGTCCTCATAATTCTTCATGAAGGACTTAGGTGAAGCATCCTATATCCTAGGGATGAAGATCTATAGGGATAAATCTAAAAGGATGTTTGGATTATTCCAGTCCCATACATAGATACTGTGCTGAAGAGGTTCAGCATGAAAAATTTCAAAAAGGGCTATCTCTCAATAGGCCATTGAATTTCATCCTCTAAGAAGGATTGTCCAACAACTCTTGAAGAGAGAGAGTGTATAAGTAGAGTCCAATATGCTTCAGTAATGGGATCTATCATGTATGCCATGATATGTATGAGACCACTAGGAGTAGTGAGTAGATACCAGTCTGACCCTGGAGAAAACTACTGAAAAGTGGTTGAAGCCATCCTTAAGTATTTAAGAAATACTAAGGACCAATGGTTGGTTTATGGCTAGTTAGATTAGAAACTTATGGAGTTTACATACTCCAGCTTTCAATTTGACCATGATGACAGTAGAAGCATGTTGGGATATATCTTTACTCTGAATGGTAGAGCCATCTACTGGAAAAGTTTCAAGCAATATACTATGGCAGACCCTGTTTGCGAAGTAGAGTACATCACAACATCAGATGCCATGAAGGAGGCTGTGTGGCTGAGGAAGTTTATCACCGAGCTCAAAGTAGCACCCTCTCTAGATGGTTTGATCCTGCTCTACTGTGACAGCACTAGTACCATAGCTCAGACGAAGGAACCAAAGGCATATCAGTGGATGAAGCACATTCTACACCACTTCCACCTAGTTCGGGATCATGGATTGAGGTGATGTCAATCTTCAGAAGATCGATGAAAAAGAGAACCTGGCCGATCCCTTCACTAAAGCCCTGGCGATAAAGAAGTTCAACAACCATAAATCGAAGATGGGTATTAAATACTATGCTGAGTGGCTTTCGGACAAGTAAGAGTTGTTGAAAAATATGTTCCAAAGCCAATCATCAACCTATTGATGGTTGAGCTATATTATAATTATAATTATAATTAATTTATTAATTAATAAAATATATTTTTTGGTATTTTTATCATAAGTTTTCATCTTTTAACGAACTCCATTATTATGATGAAGTCCTTAGGATTATGTAGGTTTTATAAAGAGAGGATTTATTGATTAGTCCTTAAAACTGTTCACGATCAAATAATAGGCTATTAATTAAGATGATAGTGTCTATCGAGCATAGATCGCTGTATGCCAGATAGGTTGGTTATTCTCTTAACCAAGAAGTGTATAGATACTAGTATGGCATATAGGTGAGATGTAGGGGTACATCATCATGGAACGTGACCAACCATAGAGCACGCTACTATCTATAATGTCTCTAACGAGATATAGATATAAGTGTCCTTTAGACATGAGATCACCTCAGTAACTTGCAAGCAACTCACTGTTCTTTGGTACCAGACTAACTAAATTTCTAATTCAATAATGGAAGGCTGCTGGGCATAGTCAAGTACTTGCAAAGTCGGTGTATGATCAAGATGAAATTGACCACTCCAAGAGTTGGAGAAGAATATATTACTATATTTCAATATAGCAAAATCTTGATCAGGATAATCCATCAGATGGATTTGATATTTTGAAATACAACGTGGATAAGCTAATTAGAGTTGACAGTAGAACTCTGAGGTGTTCTACGAGCATTTTGGTCAAGAGGATGAATTATATAAAAACTATATCCACATGGGTTCTAAGGATCTTGTTCTATACATTCGATCTATCCAGTCATCGGATACCATTGCTACATGGTTACTTTGATTGATATAGAAATTTATTTTTATGCTACCAGCTTAGGTTCAGACTTATGAGGTCACACACATTAGAGTTCACGATCCGATCGGATGGTTGATTAATGATTAAGAATCATTCTAAGGTTAAATGATCAATATGATTGATGTTTAACCTAGTGCAAGTGTTGCTGAGGATTGATTTGCAATTCAATTACTAATTGGCTTAATTTGATTAAGCCAGAGGGTTGAGATTAATTCTAATTGAATATGATTTAATTAGATTTGATTTGGGCTTGATTGGATCAAGTCCAATTAGTTTGTTGGATAAGCCAAGTGCAAGAAAGAACTAGATCCAGTTCAACTAGGGACTTGGCCCAACCAAATTTTCTAATTTGATTAGAAAATTAAATTAAAATTGAATCTAATTTAATTAAATCCTTAATTAGCCTAGGACCTAATTTAATTGGATTGAATTAATTCTGGTTTGATTTGGTTTGAGAAACCATGTTTGACCAAGTCAAACATGGAATCCTAATAAGACTAGGATCCATATTCTTACACCACCTATATCCCACACCCCATGCCCTTTCTCTCTTCATTTTTGGTGACAAATCCCCTTTCCCTAGACTTCATGCATGCACACTCCTCTCCTCTATTTCTCTTATGGCAATTAGTTATGGACCAGGTCAAAGGAGGAAGTTTTAATATGATTTGAATTTTCCTTTGGAAAGAGTTTTAGGAAACTAAACCTCCTCCCTTGCATGCTGCCCTCTTCTCCCTATTTTCTCTCTTTTGTTCGGTGAGGCATGCCTAAAACATAGGAGGGGATGCCCAAGTGTTGGGCATCCCAACTAGTTGCCTATTTAGGTCTTTCCTAGTCTAAGAATTTGATCCAATAAGGACTCCTCTATATCTTCCTATATAAGAAAAATTTTGGATTGACTTTTGGACACGTTCTAGATCATTGAGAGACCTTTGTGGTGTGTGAAAATCAAAGAGAAAGAATATTAGGGTGTAGGGATTTTGTAGACACTAAACTTGGTGTATAGGTGAGAGAGCAGAGAAGAAGAAGAGGATCTTCTTCTAGGGTTGTCCTGTTCATCTCTTTTTTTCCTCCTTTTTGAGATTATTTGAGAGTATCTTAGATCTATAATCTCTCCTCCTTCCTCTCATTTTTGGAAGAGTCCAGATTTAGAAGAAAAAAGCACCGGATCGACTATCAAAGAAGGATCAGCATAGTACTAGCATACTGTGCTGATTTTCTACATAGGACTTCTGATCATGGTTCATGAGCTCATGTGGATGACTCTTAGAGGTCGGACATGTGTGCAGCTCGCAACATCATCCTTAAGTCTGGATCAATAAGTTAGAATGTCTAACTTGCATAGGTAATAGATCTAATCTATTCTACATACCTGCATTAGATGTAGTGTAGATGCATGTTGATGTGATCAATATGTTTTATTTTCTTCCTTATGTTTATTCTGATTTAATGTCATGCCATAATCATGTAATAGGATATTTGATCTAGGATATTCTTTTGTATTAAAAATTAATTTTGATTAATTTTTGTCTTTCACTGCTTGATTTTGAAAAAGTTTCAAGATCTAGTCCTGAAATCCTAAATCTGGTTCCTTCACTTTCTCAGCCACATAGTTTCCTTCACGGCATTTGATGCTATGATGTACTTCATCTCACAAATAGAGTCTGCCACAACGTGCTGCTTGAAACTCTTGCAGTAGATGGCTCCAACATTTAGGATAATGATATAACTCGACACGCTTCTACTATCATCATGGAGATTGAAAACTAGAGTTTGTAAACCCCATAAGTTTTAGATCTGACTCACCATAAACTAGCCACTGATCTTTAGTATTTCTTAAATACTTAAGGATGGTTTTCACCACCTTCTAATGGTTCTCCCTTGGATCAGATTGCTACCTACTCACTACTCCTAGTGAGTATGCTACATCTGGTCTCATACATATCAAGGCATACATGATAAATTCCACTATCAAAGCTTATGGGATTTTACTCATATGCTCTCTCTCTTCTAGAGTTCTTGGACAATCTTTCTGGAGAGAAAAATTTCATCGCCCGTCGAAGTCATTCTCAATTAAGAGAATGTCATCCACATACAGGACTAGAAATATCATTGTCGGATCATTTGTCCACTTATAAATACAAGAATCTTCTTCATTCTTAACGAAGCCATACATTTTGATCACCTTATCAAAATACATGTTTCAATTTCGAGATGCTTGCTTCAATCCATAAATGGATCGTTGAAGCTTGCATACTTTAGACTCATCTATGGATGAGAGCTCCTCAGGTTGTATCATATACACTTCTTCGATCAGTTCTTCATTTAAGAGAGCTATCTTTATATCCATCTGTCAAATCTTATAGTCCAAATGGGCAGCTATCGCAAGCATTATTCGAATGGATTTGAGCATTACTATAGGAGAGAATGTCTCAACATGGTTAATATCATAACATTGATGACACTTCTTGGTAACTAGATGGGCTTTATAGGTCTCTGCCTACCAATCTATGCTCCTCTTCCACTTGAAGATCCCCTTTCACCCAATGGGTTTAACCCCTTTTAGTGGGTCAACCAATGTCCATACATCATTGACCTTCATGGACTTTATTTTGGATATGATGGCCTCAAGCCATTTCTCGTAATTAGGTCTCTACATTGTATCCATATAGGTGATCAGATCCTCATCATTTCCATCGAGTTTAATGGGATCATTGTTCTGAACTATGAAATCATAGTATTTGTCCGACTGATGTGGTACTCTATCAAATTATCTTAACTATGCTGGTACATTGGACTCTAGATTTGATCTAATCAAATTTGATTCTAGTTCAGCTATCGGTGTTGATCATTCTACCTATTGAACTTCATCATGTTCAATCTTAGAGGCAACAGTTCTTTCACCGAGAAATATCTTTTCCAAAAAGATTACTTTAAGGCCAACGAATATCTTTTGTTCATCAACATGGTAGCAAATATACACTTTGGTTTCCTTTGGATACCCTATGAATGTTCATTTGTTAGATCTAGGTCAAAGTTTATTTATGATTAATAGTTTCACATAAGTTGGGCACCTAGAGTTCGGCATCAGGCTGTGCCTAGCTAGGTGCAGGCCTAACGGGTCAATCACTATAGCAGGTCACGCCTGGCTCAACCCATCTACTAAACAGGCCATGCTGGCATGGCACAAAAATTTGAATCCTCCATCGGACATGATCCTAGGCTCGAGAACTGATGGGCTAAGCTTGGCACGGCTCGTTGGCCCGTCAAGCCCGATTTCTTTTTTTTTTTCAAGCCTAAATGGGTCGTGCATAGCACTGCCCATTCAGAACGTTGTGAACCAGCAACGTCTTCAAATAGGTCGTGCTAGGCACGACCCATAATGGACTCAAACGAGCCGTGCCTGGCATGGCCCCTAGTGGATCCAAATGGGCAAAACTGGCCCATAATGGTTAAAATATATATTTTTTAATTTTTTAAGGGGTTCTAATAGCTATTTTTCTTTTTTTACCATTTTAACCCCTCCAACAGCTAAAAAATAGTTAGATTGAGGGGTATTTTAGAAAAATAAAAGTTTTGAGACTTCTATAAATTTGGTCATCCTCTTTTATTCTACCACATCAATTCATCAAACTAATTCTCTCTCTTTCTAATCTTCCTACTTCTATTTAGTCTCTCTTCTAGCAATTCTTCTCTCTTCCATTTAATATTTAATAAGTAGCAATTAGCAATTCAAGAGTTATACAAGAGGAGGAAGCATCTTTTTTTTGGAGGTCGTAGTTCAAGGATAGGTTTACAAATCTAGCTCTCCAACTATCCGACTGTCAGGCACGGCCCAGCCCTCCACTTTCGACTCTCTATTTCTCTGCTCTACCTCTTCTTTCTCTTTGGTTCTACAACCTCAACTCAATTTTTTTTTGTTGGTTACTAGTTAGTTTTTATTTTTTGTCATTTACTTAGTTTAAATGGTAAGTTATGATGATGAGAGTATTGCCAGCACCATTAGGCATATCAGCATTTCTCCTATTTCAAAGGAGGAAGAAACTCTTCCTACTCTCTCTGAAGTCCCTTCTGGTGAAGCTAGATCCTCTTTCCGTAAGAGAATTAGCGCTATGTGGAATGATTTCAATAGAACTTTGATTGATGGAGTCTATAAGGCAAAATATAAAAAATATGCCAAATTGTATAGTTATGCTAGTACTGTAGGAATTGGTTATTTGAAAAGATATCAAAAGTCTCATAGGATAAGTGATTCTTATCTTCAAAGCATCCTTAATACACAAGGGGGTGCTCTTTTAGGAATTTTTGCTTATAATCATGAAAGTCAAAGAAAGATACTTGTAAAATAGATAGTTAGAGATGAATTATCCTTTAGCTTATATGAATCTTTTAAATTTAAAAGATATATTTAATTAACTATATAACTCACTTATAGAAGAACCAACAGACATACATTTAGAAGAGTAGTAATGACTAATTATTTAGCAATGAAGGATAATTAAATTAGAACTCTTTCTACTTTAAATGCAAAAATATCATTAACTTCTAATAAATGAACTACATCTGTAGGTAGTATGTCTTTTTTTTCTATCATTGCTCATATATAGATAATGATTAGTAATTAAATGAGCATATTCTTAGTTTTTATTCTTTTGATTATCTCCATTATGGCCAACAAATTTTTAATGCTATTTATCAAATTGCAGCTGCATATAGTATTAGTAATAAAATTATATTTATTAAATTTGATAATACATCTAATAATAATGTAGCTATCCAATTATTAAAAGATTCTTTCATCCTTATTAATAAAAAATTATTTTATATTAGATACGTGTGTCATATTTTGAATCTTTCTGTTCAAGCTGGAATGGGCATGGTTCAAGATATAATTATAAAAATTAAGAGTGTAGTATCTTTTATTCATACTTAAAGAGTATGATTACAAGAATTTAAATAATTATGTCTAGACCATAGTAAATGTTTTAAAAAATTTAAACTTGATGTAGTTATCAATTGAAACTCTACATATACAATGATTCATGATGAATATCCATACAAAAATTTATTAAATACATATATAAATGATCATAGATTAGGTTTTATTTTGACTAAAAATAATTGAAAAAAAATTATAAGCTTTTTAGTTACTTTTTATAATGCTACAAATGCTCTTTTTGGTGTTTATTTTTCAATCTCTTGTGTATTTTTACAACAAGCATATATAATTTATGGTCAATTTGCACAACATAGATATGATAATATTTTAATACTTATTATTTATGAAATAAAAAAAATAGAATCAGTATTGGGATGTTGTATGTTTCATGCATAACTTGGTTGCTGTATTTGATCCATGGATCAAATAAAGTGGCATACATATTTTAGTTAATGAAATTGGTAGATATATGAATCATGATTCCGAAGCACCTAAATCTAAGGTAACTTAGCTACTTCATAATATTTTTGTATTACATGATAAAAAGATTCATAGATCTAGACAGTCTATATCATCTGCACAACCAACTTTTAGTACCTCTTGTTCATCATTTATTTTTCATTCCTTGCACATAGGAGACATTCACATACATCTTCTTCATCTGCATCTTCTTCATCTTCAAGCAATGAATTAAAATTTTATTTATACAAAAAATCTTTTCTATATTAGATTAAAATTAAATAAAAAATCTTGATGTGTTGGTCTAGTAGAAGAGTATGAAAAATCAATATCATGTTATGTCTGCAATTGCATGTGATATTTTAGTTTTATCGATGTCTACAGTAGCATCAAAATCAGCTTTTATTATAGGTCAACGCATTCTGAATGAAAGAAGAAGCAAGATGATGGACGAGATAGTTGAGATGCTACTCTACTTCAAAGATTGGCTGGATGCGGAGGCGAGACTTCTAGACAAAGGAGGACAAGATATTGGATCTGATGATGAGGATGACACAAACATAATAGATAATTAGTAAGGTTTGTTTTTAATTCTTAATTTCTTAAAATTATATACTTTTACTTTTTATTTGTTGAGGTGAGTCACCTCTATTTTCTACTCTCATCCTCTTTGTATTCAGGAGGTTAGGCCTAGCCTTCCTCCCTCTTTTGTATAATTTTGATTTATATTAATAAACTAGTAGGGATCGATGCCAAACCGTCCACCATTACAAGATGATTTTTCCTATTATAAAAAAAATTTCAATATCCCCTATCTTTTTTATTTATCCCTTGACCTTTTTATTTTCTAAAAATTATTTTTTAAAATAAAAATTTTAAAAATATAGTGTGCCAAATGGGCCGTGCTAAGGCCCATATGGGCTAGCACACGGGCCATGCCTTGACACGTCCCATATGGGTTGGCACGCTGGTCGTGCCGGGCATGGGCACGTGCCATGCCGTGCTTGACCCTACGGGCCATGCTGGTCTTTGGCCGCAAGCCACCAAACCTCCAGCCCAGCCCGACCCCTAGGTTTGGGCCGTGCCATGGCACGGCCTGCTATCGTACTAAGCGGGCCGTGCTTAGCACGATCCAATTCATGCCTGGCTGGGCCAACCCATGAGTGGCTCGGCTCAATTCCCAGACCCTAATGTGTGAAATTATTGTCTTATGCTCTGTCTATATCTCATTTGTAGCTTTAATTACAGACTTGCTTGAAACCCTATTTAAAAGACAACTAGCTGATTCAAGTGCATATCCCCAGAAGAATATCGACAAGCTGGCAAAACCTATCATGGATCGAACCATGTCTAACCGAGTCTGATTTTTTCTTTCAGAAACATCATTATGCTGTGGTATTTCTGGAGGAGTCCATTGGGAGAGAATTCCATTCTCTCTTAGATATGTGAGAAACTTGCTAGAAAGGTGTTCACCTCCTCGATCGGATCGAAGAATTTTAATACTCTCTCTAGTTTATTTTTTTACTTTATTTTAGAATCATTTGAATATTTCAAATGAATCTAACTTATGTGTCATTAGATAGACATATCCATACCTTAATAGATCATTTATGAAAATGATAAAGTAAAGATATCCATCTCTGGAACTTGTGCTAATAGGCCCACATACATCAGTATCTACAAGACCTAAGAGCTCAGTGGCTCTCTTAACTTTTTCAGTAAAAGGTGACTTGGTCATTTTTTCAAGAAGATAAGACTCATAGGTTAGAAGTGATTTATAGTCACGACTTCGAGAATTCCTTCTGGAGTTAACCTCTTTATCCTATTATTGTTAATGTGACCTAGCCTATAGTGCCATAAGTAGATATCAGATACACTATCTAATCTTGGGTACTTGCCAGTGGAGTAGACTATATTGATAGATTGTGAGATCATATATATCTCATTGTTAAAATATCCAGAAAATATAGTAATACCATTTAAAATGACATTACATAATTCTTTTTTTATTGAAATCTCATAATTATTTTTGGCCAAAAGGCCTATAGAAATGATATTCAAAAAAAAAACTAGGGCAAAAATGACAATCACTAAGAACAATAGTATGAGACTCAAATACAAATTTTAAGATTTCTAATGCTGGAATTGAAACTGGACTTCTATCTCCAAAGTTTAGGAACCTCTCATCCTGTTCGAATCTTCTATTGACCTATAATCCCTGCAATGAATTGCAAATATGATAGGAACTACCAGTATCCAATTTCCAGCCAGTAATATCATAAATAAAGAAATTGTAAGGAGTTATCATATAAATACCTTATCCAGCAACGGCTTTCTTCTTTCTCAGCCTGTTTGGATCCAGGGAGACAATGTACTGAGGATAGTTCCTCTTTTAGTGCTCCCACTTTTTACAAAAGAAGCACTCCGCTTGACTCTTATCGGGCTTTTACTTCTTGGTCTGGCCTTGCACAGATGTCCCAACCTAAACTTGTACATTTTTGGACTTTTCTTCTTATTCCTCTTTCCTTTCTTAAAGGGTTGAGAACCAAAAGAAGACCCTCCCACTAAGTTCACCGACTCTTTGTAGAGCTAGTGAGCCTTCTCAAAGTTCTAAAGTAACTCGAGTAACCCATAGTAGTTAACTTCAGGCTTTGTCATTCAATAATGAGTAAGAAATGGGAGATAAGACTTGGCAATGAGTTCAGAATTGCATCTTTCTCTAGCTGCTTATGTAAGAAAAAGCCGATCTTGCTTAAATGCTCCATCAACTCGATCATGTGTAGTACATGATTAGTGACTGAAGCTCCATCCCTCATCCTGGTGTTAAAGATGGCACAACTAGTCTTGTGCCTCTTAACATCATTGGGTGTGCCAAAAGACTCGTTCAACACTTGAAGCATGTCTTCTAGCTGAGTTGTCTCGAACCTATGACTAAACTCGTCACTCATAGCCACTAGCATAATACAACATACCATGGTATGATCATTGAGTGACTTCTAATAAGTGCCTTTGACTGACCCACATGCATTAGGAGCTGGCTCAGGTGCTAGAACTATCAAGGCGTACAAGATCTATTCATGCTCTAGGATAATCTTTAACTTACAAAACTAGTTATCAAAGTTAGGTCCCACCAGCTTGTCATTGCCCAATAATGATCGAAGCAAGAGGAAAGTGGCCTTATCTGCACAAAAAAAAATAAAACCTAATTAGTAAATGATTTATTAAACCTAAAAATTTAGACTTTAATCAAAAGATTCTTCTACTATTTTATTCAAATTGGTAGCCTCTACCTTCAATTTGAGAAATTATTCTAATTCCTTAGTGGATATTAAAATCTACATAGACTACATACAAGCCCAACTTTGGTTGGTCAACCTATATTTATCTAAGAATAGGTTCATAATTAATTATTTTTTTAAATAATTTTTACTAATTTAATTTTGCCCCACTTCCTAATCAGTAGGCTTTGGCCTTCACTGAAATGGTCATGTTAGGTCCAACCATTAACATGACCATACTTGGTCCATCTAATAAATGAATGATTAAGCCTAACTTTGGTTGATCAACCTACCACTATTTAGAGAGATGCAGCCAAGAAATCATATTATGAATGATAATTCCATTAGCCAATAAGCACTAGGCCTTTGGGCCTCCAATAATTATCCAACTAATGGACCCATTATCACTTACTTAATGGGAGGCTATGATCTAGTTATCACTATAACAATTTTATTTTTAAGAATCTAATAATTTTAGAGAATTTGGTTAATTTGATTTAGAGAAGAGAGTCAGATAAACCAGCTAATCATGATCATCCCACTGACATTACCAAGTCAGATTGAGGAAGACCATTGATAGACTGGTCTAGGAGCACCTAAATCAGTCACACTAATTTATCTAGTTGACATGGATCAACTCGAATTGTCAAGTGATCTGGTCAAAATATAATTTCATCAAGAAGGCCATGTAAGTGAGATCATTGGGAGGGTCTGCTAAAGCTTGTCTTAGATACCATAAAAAATTACTAGGTAAGTAGGCTGTCAAGTAAAGACCACTAGTCTGGATTGCCAAACTTATCTTAGATACTAACTAGTTAAGTAGTTTTGATTGGATCAACCTAACAGTTTGGGTTAGACTGCGTAGCCAAGAATCAAGTCCATTTTAGCTCTCATTAAAGACATAGACTTGACCAACTACAATTATTATAATTGATTTAGAGAATCCTTAATCTAATCTAAAATAACTATTAATTAGATTTAGTCAATTCTCGAATTAAGTCCATTCTTTAATCTAACCTTAGGTCTAACATAATTAATAGACCTAATTCCTACTAACCTGTTAACCCAAATGTTATGACTTGTATCTTAGGATCTTCAATTCATAATCTTAGATCCTAATCAAACAACTCTTAATTCTTAATTAAGTTTTGGACTGAAGGTTGGGATTTGGCATTTTAAAAATAATTTTTATATTTTTAAAATATTTTTATAACATGATTCTACTAACTAGTTGCATGTTTGATTTATATTCAATATAGAAATATTATAAACATGAATCTACTTTAGATCTAATCTAAACATATTCATGTAATTCAAATTGAAACTATTTTAATTCTAACCAATTATAAATCATCTTAAATCAAATCTAACATATTTATGATGATAAAAATTAGAATGAAATACTTTTAATTAAATAATAAAATTTTTTAGATCTAATCTAAAATTTTATGATTAGAATTTTAGATTAGCACGTACTTGGATAACCTTTTTACTGTACGGGATAAACCTTATAGCAAGAAAATCTTATAAGATTAGTACATACAATCTAAATTATTTATTTTTAAATTTAAATAATTTTAAATCTAATAAATCATAAATTAATCTAGATCATATTTAATAAATTTATGATTAACTTCAGATCTAAACAAACTAGGATAACCTTTACACTGTAAGGGGTAAACCTTACAGCAGGACAACCTTATAAATCAGTTCGTGCGATCTATAATTTAATTTTAGATTTAAACAATAGATTATAATGTAGATGTAATCTGAATAAATAATCTAAACATGCATAAAAATCATATCATAAGAAACCTAGGCTCTGATACCAATTGAAGGAAAAGTTCTAGGATTTCATGAATATATTTTGAAACTTTTTTCAAAATCAATTAGTGAAAGTAATAAACTAATCATATTAATTTTTTAAAATATATGAATTAGTCCTAGATCTAGGATCTTATCTCATGATCTATGCATGCTATTAAATCTGAAATTAAAAATGAAGCAAAGATGACATTGATCACATCATTGTCAAAGTTATACTAGATCTAATGTAGAAAGAAAAAGAAGATCGAATCTCTCTTACCTTTGCAAGTTGGGTTCTTCAACTTGCTAATCCAAGGCTAAGATTATTGCTCTGAGCCACACATGCATCTAGCCTCTCTAGGATGTTCACACAAGGCCTCAATCATCGATCTGAAGTCCAGTGATAGAAAATCAATGCGGCATGCTAGTACTATACTAATCCTTCTTTGATAGCTAATCAGGAGCCTCCTTCTTCAAATCTTGGACCCTCTAATAATTAGAAGAAGAAGTAGAGGATTTGGAAAGGGATTCACTCTTCTACAATCTCACAAAAGGAGGAAGAAGAGAATTAAGAAAAATCCTAGAGAAGAACCCTTCCTTCTTCCTTCTTTTTCTCTCACCAGGACATAATGGATTGTCTTAATGAAGCATCAAACCCAGATCCTCTTTGCAACCAAGCTTCCCACGTTCCAAACCTCTCTCTTAGGTCTAAAACTTATAGAAAACTCATGCACTAACTCCATTTAAATAGAGAGTTATGATAAAGTCCTTTCCTAGATCAAATACCTAGAAAGGTAGGTCCAAATTAAGCAATGATTGGGGCACCCAACTATTGGGCATCCCCTCCTTTTTTTTTTTAAATGAGCCCTAGGGAATATGTGCACAAAAGTCTTCTATTTTCTTTGAAAAAATCAGAGAAAAATCATGTAGTTTGGTGCCTCAAAGAAATAAGGAAAGATGATGTGTCAAACTCTTTCTAATAGAAACCTAGGTCAAAATAACTTGTTTGTTTTGACCTATTTCATAACTCATTTCCTTCATTTTGACCTATTCCATAACTAATTTTCTTCTAAAATGGTGGGAGATATAAAAAGGGTATGGATACTCTCTAAAAATAATTTTTTTCATGAAAATTCCAAGAAAATTTGTAACATTCTGAACCAGCAAAATAGAGAATTAAAAGATTTTTATTTAAGTATGTGTAGTATTGATATCTTGGAAGATATTCAAAGTAATATTAGTGGGTATAATAGTTTTGAAGTATAAATTATGACCATTTGTTGTTGCAAGTCCTAAAAAATTTTTAAGTCTGAAAGTTAGCACCTATAAGGGGGGCTATGAAAAATATGTATTTTCTTGGAACAAAAAGTCCCGATAATTGATCCGTAGGTGTTGGTAGATTGCAAAATGATTTTTAACAAATCTTGGGGATACTTTAACCTATGCATTGTAAAGCAAGAAAGTTTTAAAAGTTTTGAGTTTGGAGAATCTAAACTAGAACATAAATTTTGGAATCTTATTCTTAAGAATTTTGATTTTTTTGATATTTTTATTGAATCCAAATAGGGGGGTATTTCTTATTTACATTTATGTTTTAAAGTTAAAGGAGAGTGAAATAAGTTTTTATTGAAACCCAGGGGATGGGGTCGACACTTCTCCAAGAGGTGTCGACACTATTTCAGGAAAAATATAAAGGGATTTTTGGAAAGTTTTATGGTGGCACAAGAAGGGGTCGACACTTGCCTGATAAGATGTCGACACTTTTCCTAAGGGATCGACTTATGAAATGATCTGAGGGATGATCTAGGAGCTAACCTGTGTGTGTCTGTCAACACTTATTTCAAAGGTGTCAACCCCAATCACAAAAATTCCTGGGAGCAAGTTTTAGCCGAGAATGTTTTAAGTTGGAATTTTTAAATCAATCTTCAAGGGATGAGTGAGCAGCTTAAAGACTTAACTAATAGCTAGAAAATTCTTGTGTCAACACCACTGTAGGTTAGAGTTTAATGGAAATTTCCTAGTTTGACACCTAATAGTTTCTTCTTTTAAGTTATTCTTTTTCAAGCATAAAACTCATCGGTTGTCTTTGGGTAGTTCTAGGTTCTAAAATTTAACAGAGAGAAAAGAGGAGAAAAGAGAGTTGGGGAAGATCTTGTTCTCAGATAGTAATCAAAGAAAAATTGGTTAGGAAGAGAGGATTTTGAGGTGAGTTGGATTGAAGGAGGAAAGTTTCTGAATTTGGAGGAAAGAAGCTTGTTTTGCTGACAGCTAGTTAGAGGTAAGACTCCTAAGCTCTAAATTAGGTTTATATTAATCTTCCAAGTGTTGTAAGTAAATAGTAGGTTATAGTAAAGCAAGTTATATGATTTAAGCATGAATTAAGGATGAATTATTGTTGTTTATCTTAATGAAAAATTATTTAAACAGTCTTAACAAATAGTTGAATGTTATTGACTAATTTGGAAAATAGTTATGTGAATGAAAATATAGTTGAATCATTCAAAATCATTGAATTATGTTCAAAGCTAATTAAACCTAAGCTAAGATAAGTAAAGTGAATTAAAGCATGAACCAGAAGAGTTAATGAATAGTGATGAAAGTAAAGGTTGGAAGAGTTAAAGAATAAGCCTAAGAGAGCAAAGTATGTGCTTGGAGGTTCTTAAATCATGTGAAATTATATTAATCAATATTTATTGATGTTATAGGAGAAGAAAAGAATTAGAAAAAAGTTAGCCAATCAGCTAGTAGCCTATTGAGGTGAGTGGATTCTCTTATCTAGCTTTGGTATTCTCTTTCTTATATGAAAATCATATTCATTTTTATATGAATGAAAATAAGAATATGCACAAATATTTTACTACTTAGCTTATATCTTGCTTGAAATGTTTTTAAATCAGTTTATCAGCATTTGAATGTTTATTCATTGTAAGCTTTTAAAAAAATGAATAGCATAGCATGACATGCAGTATGTAGTAGCTGGCACCTCGTTGCGATCAGGTTCAGCATGGTTCAGTAGTGTTGGGGGCGAACCCGCTCCTGTAGAAGTTCAATCGAATATCTGATTGCTAAATAATCTCATCCAGTAGCAACAACCATGATCAACCCTCGATCGAATTCATAAGATCCCTCTGAACCTCATCAGGATGAGCTTGAAAGGCTGGGGTGGCCGAGCTTCCCCACCCTTGGCAGCTGACCTTCCCCGATCGCAAGTCCTCCAAACTTCTCCTTCAGTCAAACATTTCCATCCGAGATAGGTTTGTTTTGACATTCCCTCAGCTAACCTTCCCTAATCACAAGTCCTCTGAACTTCTCCTTCAGCTAGACTTCTCCATCCAAGGTAGGCTTCTTTCAACATTCCTCCAGCCGGCCTTCCTCGATCGCAAGTCCTCCAAACTTCTCCTTCAGTCGGACTTCTCCATCAATCAGACTCCCTCTAAACTTCACCCTCAACTAGACTTCTCCATCAATCGAACTCCTTTCGAATCCTTCCAGTAGACCTCCTTCTGGATTCCTCTAGCAAACTTCCTTAAGGATTTCTCGAGTGGATTTCCGAATCCCTTCCGACCGAACTCCATGCAGTCGCCTGGAAGGGCCTTCATGCCTACATAGATCTAGCAATCTGCACAGCATGAACCCACTTATGCACAGACAATCCTAAAGGAGTCTGAACTCTCCTGAAATTGATGAAACTTGAAGCTCATTGCTGCCAGCACCTACCTCCTCTAAAATTTAGCTATTAAATTCCAATGGACTGGCATGTCACGACAACAGACACCACCCTTCATATCAAACTCCACGTGAACCCGAATGGCCCACTACTCGACAGTTATGGCTGTCACCATTAGTTTGTTATAGGCTCCATCTATAAATGGGATCCTCTAGATATGTTTTTCCTGGGCACTCTTCTCCCTCTCGATACTCTGCTACTTTTTTTTCTGAGCACTCCATTTCTGTTGGCCGAAAGAGCTGACTTGATCCTCAGAGATCTTGCCAGAGCCACCACCCTTGACTCTGGATGAGACTTATTTTGTAGGTTACTAATAGTGGCCTCGTCTTCTCCAACTCCAACCTCGAATCCGACATCAACTAGATTTCACACCAACACAATTGGTGCTAGAGGAAGGAACCTCTTTATCTTGAGGTTCTCTTATTCTTAAAGGAGTGCTCAACAAAGATCTCTCTCCTTCCCCCTCGAAGTTCTTCTTTCCCAGTCGATCTCATGAGCATGCCTCCCAAAAAGGCTTCCACCCCATGATCGACCACTTTCGCAGGCAAATCTCATCCAGATCTACCCACCCCCATCTCATCCCCAGCATCTCAAGCTCCACCAGCGGTAATGGTGGACATAGAGCAATTTAACCTATTGGGTCAGCAGGTTAGGGGCCTCACTGAAGTAGTGCAGATCATGCAGCAGCAGCAACCTCTACTACTGATCTGGCCAAAGCAGGCTTTTTCGAAACCCCAAGACCCAGTCTGGGGATGACCAACTTGGGCGAGTTGGCCGATCAACTCTGAGAAAGGAAAGCAGAGGGTAGGGAGCCCCTGCTCTGACAATGACTCTATCCTTGGAGGGACTCTGGCCCCCATTCAGTCAGAAAATATTGGAGATCCATGATCACAAAGATCTCCTAGATCAAAAGCTACAAGAAATGAATTGGTGGATTGAGGAACTCCATCAGGCTCCCTTCTCTCACAATAATGATATCTACACTGATCCTCCTTTCTCTCATCAAATCATATAGAAATCGATCCCGTCGAACTTCAAGCTCCCACCGTTCAAGAGCTACGATGGGACTGCTGATCCGATCAACCATCTGGAGGTCTTTCGAACTATGATGCTACTCCATGGTGCATCAAATGCCATCTTATGTCGAGCTTTTTCATTCACTCTAAAGGGAGCAGCAAGAAATTGATAATCGATACTGAAGCTAGGTATGATCTTCTCTTTCGATCAAATGAGCTACCAATTCGTGGCACACATCGTTAGCAGCCGACATCCTTGATGAGGCTCGAACTTTCTCATCCATATCAAGCAGAAGGAAGGAGAGTCCATTCGGGCCTATGTCAACCGCTTTAATGCTACTGCTCTGGAGGTCTAAAAATTGGATCAGTCCATTGCAATGGCTGCACTAAAGGATGGCCTCCAAAAGAATGATCTGCAGTTTTTTCTAGAGAAGCAGTACCCTAAAAATTTTGTTGATATGCTGGCTTGGACTGATGGTTACACCCAGGTGGAAGAGATCTTCAAGGCGAAGGATGAAGAAACCATGAGAGAGTGGCAGGCAGGTGATTCGAGCAAGCCTGTAGTTGAAAAAAGCCGAGCGAAGCTTGGTTGCACTTTAGAACTCCTTTTGAGCAAAGATGAGCCCGAACTCCTTCTCGAGCTCATTGTTAAAGAAGCCTTGATTAAAGGGCACGGCAAAATTCTCCCCCTAGAAGGTTCTACACCTATGCTCTCCTTCATGCTCCGAAGACTCAAGTCTTGATGGAGATCAAGGAGCAGCTGCCAAGGTTGGAGAAGATGCGGTCTCAATCTGACAAGCAAAATCCTAATAAGTACTGCCTCTACCATCGTGACCATGGTCACGATACTAAAAAATGCATCCAGCTATAAGATAAAATTGAGAAGCTCATCAGGCGAGGCTGGCTTAGTCGATTCCTGCGATGTCATCCTGAAGTAAGGGAAGATCGGCCAAGGTTGCTGCCCCAGCCTGAACCATCAAGGAGAGAAGAGCAGCAAGGAGATCGGCCACCCCTCGGCATCATCAACACCATTTTTGGAAAACTTCGGTGGGAAGAGGTTGGTGGATCAGTTAGGGAAGCAAAGAAGCGGAGGACTGAAGAATCAATAACTTTCACTGATGAAGATGCTCAAAGAGTTCAGTTCCTGCATAACGATATGATTGTAATCTCTCTAAATATTGGTGACTATGATGTACGCTGTGTTCTAATAGATAATGGAAGCTTTGTTGATGTCTTATTTTATGATGCTTTTTCTAAAATATCTATATTAATTAACCACCTGGGACCTATGAGTTTTCATTGGTGGGTTTCACTGTTGATGCTGTGCAAGTTGAGGGAATAATAATACTAACTATGACTGCAGGACAATACCCTAAATGGACCAGAGCATAGGTCACCTTTTTGGTTGTAAAAGCTCCCTCTGCTTACAATGCAATTCTCGATCGATGAGGTCTAAATGCACATCAAGCAGTAGTATCCACTCATTACTTAAAGATGAAGTTTCCAACAGGTCATGGGATTGTGGAGGTCAGAGGAGATCAAGCTCTGACAAGGCATTGCTACTCAATCGTCCTGCAAAAAAGTAGCCCACCTGACCTTTGCCCAGTCGATGGGTTGGAAGGTCACAATGATCTTACTGAGGAGTGGGGCGAACCCACGAAGGACCTAGTAGCTGTCTCTCTAGATTATAGGAACACAGAACACATAGTGCAGATCGACTCTAGCTTGGATGGAAAAGTTCGAAAGGAACTCGTTGCCTTCTTATGGAAGAATGCCGACGCCTTTGCCTAGGTCCCCATAGATATGCCAGGAATTGATGCTGAGGTCATGGAGCATCGGCAAGCTATTGATCCCAAATGCAGACCAGTGAAAGAAAATGTTTGAAGCCATACACCAGAAAGATAGAAGGCGATAGCAGATGAAGTGGACAAACTCCTTAAAGCTAGGTTCATTCGTGAAGTCAACTATCCAAGTTGGATCTCCAATGTGGTCCTAGTTAAGAAGACCAACGACAAATGGAGAATGTGCATAGACTTCAAAAAGCTGAACAAGGATTGTCCAAAAGACAGTTACCCCCTATCTAGAATTGATCAACTAGCGGACGCAACTTCGGACCATGAACTTCTCACCTTCATGGATGCCTTCTTGAAGTGAAATCCTGATTTCCCGGTCCAGGTTCGTCCAGATCTGATTAGATCAAGAGATATATTTCAAAAATTTTCTCTTGACCTTAATCAGATCTTGATATATTTCAGATCTGATTCTTATTATTTTAATAAATAAAATAAAACAAGATAAATTAAATCAAATTCAATTTACCTGATTTGGGTAATCCTATTACCCTATAGATGATCCTGATTGCAGCGGAAGGTTCTGGATCTTAGCCACGCAAGCGCCTGGCCTCTACCGGTATCCACTCGGGTTGGATCTGGAGAACCTCTTCTTCTCTATCACACCTCCAAAAATCAGATTTGGATCTGATCTGGAGGATCTTCAAAACTCTTTTGAAGATCTGCAGTCGTCCTTTTGCAGCAGCGCAGCCTTCTTGCTTTTGATCGCCTTTCCTTGATCTGAATCGCACCAAACTAAGTCCAAAACACCTTTTGGACGTGGAGAGCAAGAGGAGAAGAGACTATGGCATGGAGAAGGAGGGGAGAGGCAGCCTTGGGGCGTGGGAAATCTCATTCAATAAGACTTAGGATTAGGGTTGGGCGCAGGGTCTTATTTATAGACCTCTTGTGATCCAACTCCTCTTCCTCTCAACCAATCACAACCCTTTGTGAAATCAGATCTAAATCTGATTGGTTGGAATAGAGACCCCTGGATTCCTCCTTAGAGGGTGCCTAAGACCAGTCAAACTGGATTCTTAGTAGAACTCTGATTGGAATCCAAAAGGGAGGTGGAGTCCTTGTCCAACAAGGACTCCTAGGCGCCTCCTACTTGGGCTCACGCCACCCTTGGCGTGCGCCCTTCTCCTTGCCAGGTTCTGGCAGGGGGACAAGCCCCCACCAGCTCTCCAATAGGTGCATGACATGTGGTTCAAAAGTCAAAGGGTGAATGGTCAACGTTTGACCAGTCAAAGGTAGACTTTTGACCAAAGTCAAAGAACAAGAAATGGCAGGTGACCAAAAATGGTAGGTAATGTCTTACAAATAAGACAACCTATTCTGACTTGGACAACCTCCAGTCAGACCATATGAAGGCCTCTGATTGAGCACAAACTCCTTTGGCTCAGTCAGGACAACTTATTTATGATAGTAAAAGAAGAACGTTAGGTTCAATCGAGTGCTAGCACGATTTCCTTGAACCTAATTGAATCTCATTCAGATCAATTGAACTAGATCAGTTCAATTGATGATCACTAGATTCAAACCCTTGTTTGTGTGACCCAGTTAGGTTCAGTTCTGTATGGTAATGGGATATGTCATGATCTCTATCATCGACATCATCGAAACTCCTTTCGATGGATCAGAACTCTTCTGATTCGAACAGCTAGAATGATCGATCATCTAAATCATTCTAATTGCTCCCAAAATCCACCAGTGACACCTAGCAGTATATGGTGGCAACCCATCAGAGCTGAATGCGAACCTCTTGGTGCAGCTACCTGTGTGATTCAGTTCTTCTATCTTGAGCCCCGATCAGATTAGGGTTAAGGTGAACTCGTCAAACCCTAGTCTCTGTCATATGATGTAATCATTCGATTCGAGTCCAATGTGAAAATCTAAATAGAAACTCTTTCTATTATTTCACTCTACCATGGCCATGGATTTCTGGACTTGATTCTCATGATCATCATAGGGCTGCTCCTCTACCACCGAGGTAGATAGATCCCATCTTGATGCAATCCAGTTCCTACAATGAACATGCTCATAGCCAACATACACCTCAGGGTTCCATATGGCTAGGAGACCGAGTAATGGTGTAGTCAAACTATAACACCCTCAAGGTGAACTGTCGATGCATCTCAGGTCAAAGAACCAGACACACTACTGCAGCATCGAGTCAATTATTGACGAGAAGGTAGACTCCCTAATGACTACTCGAGGTGGTCACGCTCAGTGCCCTCGTTCTCTAACGAGTACCTGTACTCTCGCTCCGGTGTCTCCACACCGTAGACTCAAGACTCATCTACTAAAGAGAAGCGATCGTACACCAACCTTCCGGATCAATCACCATCCTCGTGATGATCCTATGGTCGGGAGCTGTTTATGAGTTAATAATGATTATTCATGTCTTAAATTTTCAACTCTTGAAAATATAAATTATCATTACCATTAACTCAAAGAATGTATCACAGACACTAAATACACATGTGTGATAGAAAATAACCCATTTCATTAATTATAGTCAAAATTACAGTTTTGCCCCTAGAAGTGTATTACAAGTGTCAGCCAATTCTGGCTTCTAGGGCACATATATCTAACACTTCTCTAACTACAATTAAATCCGGATGGCACCGAAGGATGATGAGAAAACTACTTTTATTACTGACCGTAGTCTTTATTGTTATAGGGTCATGTTCTTTGGGCTAAAAAATGTAGGCACGACATATCAACATCTAGTTAATAAGATTTTCAGAGAGCAGATCAATTGCAATATGAAGGTTTACATAGACGACATGCTTGTCAAGAGCCAAACTTTGATCAGTCACGTAGCCGACCATGAAGAGATCTTCAACACTCTCCAAACATATAAGATGAAGTTGAATCTGACCAAGTGAGCCATCGGAGTAACCTTGAGAAAATTCTTGAGTTTTATGATCTCTAGGTGGGGAATCAAGGCCAACCTAGAAAAGATTCGAGCCATCCAGAAAATGACTATCCCAAAATCAATAAAAAAAGTTCAGTGCCTAACTGAAAAAGTGGCATCTTCGAATCGCTTTGTCTCGAAATCGGCTGAGTAGTGCATGCCTTTTTTCTAGGCCCTCAAACAATCAAAGAACTTCTGTTGGACTACAGAATGCCCACAAGCATTCGAAGAACTCAAAAGCTACCTCAGCTCGCCTCTTCTACTGGCTAAGCCTAAATTGGAGAAGGATTATTTTTGTACTTGACAGTCTCCCCAATAGCCCTCGCAGCGATTTTAGTCAAAGAAGAGGCAAAAATGCAATGGCTAGTCTACTATATAAGTCAAATCTTGAGGGATGCAGAGACTAGGTACACTAAATTGAAAAAAATAACTTACGCGCTTCTAATTGTAGCTAAGAGACTTCAGTCTTACTTTTAGGGGCACATAATAACACTCCTCACTAATCAACCAATCAAGACAGTTCTTCACCAAACAAACACCTTTGGGAGAATCGCGAAGTGGGCAATTAAGCTTACAGATTTTGACATCAACTATCAATCTTGGCCATCGATCAAAGCTCAGATACTGGCCAATTTTATAGTTGAATGCACGATCCCAAATGATGCCGAGCCTAAGCAGAATGAGGCCAGCATTTCGTGGCTACAATCGAGCTTTCCAAAAGAAAGAGCAGACCTTCTCAAAGGTTTCTGGGCCCTGTATGTCGATGGCTCTTCCAATACTTTCGATGCAGGAGCTGGATTGATCTTGGACAACCCGAAAGGGGTTATTGCCAAGTATGCACTGCATTTTGAGTTTTTTGCAATGAACAATGGAGCAAAATATGAAACTCTGATAGCGAGACTGAAGATAGCAAAGAAACTAGAAGCAAATTGACTCCAAGCTTATAATGATTCGTAGTTGATAGTGGGATAGGTCAGCGGCGATTACAAGGCTCGAGAGGAAAATATGAGAAGATACCTTGAGAAAGTGAAGAGCTTTATCCCGGCATTCAATAGTTTCAATATCCAATGGATCCCAAGGAAGGAAAATGCCAGAGCTGACCTTCTATCCAAATTGGCCACACTTGCCACTAATGAACATCCAAAGAAAGTGTACTTTGAAGTACTGGAATGCTCCAGTTCGAAAGAGCCACTAACTGCCATGCAGATTGACCATGAGCCCTGCTAGATTGATCCATTGACTACTTATCTCAGAGGTGGAACTCTCCCTCATGACCAAAAGAAAGCTCGAAAGTTGAGGAACCAAGCCTCCCAGTATGTACTTTACGAAGATAAACTATATAAGAGATCATATTCTTTACCACTTTTAAGATGTCTTCGACCTTCCGAGGTCGATTTTGCATTATGAGAGGTGCATGAAGAAATCTATGAAAACCATCTGAATGCTGGATCTCTATCTTACAAGCTACTTTGGCAAGGTTATTATTGGCCAATTGTGCACCATGATTGCATTGAATATTTTAGAAAGTATGATCGCTGTCAAAGGAACGTAAATATACAAAGACAGCTGACCTCCAAGCTTCCCCCAACTAAGCGCCCCTTGGCCATTTGCATAATGGGGAATGGATATACTTGGCCCCTTCCCAATGGTACCTAGAGAATGGAAGTTTCTCTTGGTTGCGATCAACTACTTCACCAAATGGGTCAAGGCCGAACCCCTGGCAAAGATTACTGAAGCCAAAGTGCAAGACTTTATCTGAAAGTTGATTGTTTATAGATTTGGCCTGCTTGAACCCTTATTATAGACAATGGGCAATAATTTGCTAGGAAGAAGTTTGTTGAGTTCTGTGAAGATTTGAATATCTTCCATAATTTATGTTAGTAGCTCATCCGCAAGCAAACGATGAAACAAAAGTGATAAATAGGATCTTATTGCAAGGCATCAAGTCAAGGCTTGAAAGAGTAAGGGGGACTTGGACGGATGAGCATTACCATATCCTATGGGCATACTGAACTACTCAAAAGCTGCCAACTGGGGAAACGCCATTCGCTTTGGCTTTCAAAACAAAAATAGTCATCCCGATGGAGCTCAAGATGCCATCTGCATGGGTTGTAGCCTTCAGCGAGCAATGCAATTCATAAGACCTCAGAGCAAATCTTGACCTGTTGGAGGAAAAATAAGAAGAAGCCCAAGATCGGATGGCTGCTTATAGATGAAGAGTAGCCTGCTACTATAACTCTAGAGTCAAAAGCAAAATATTCAAAGTGGAGGACTTGGTACTTCGACGAGCAGCCGTTTCATAACCTCAAAATCAAGGAAAGATCACCCCAAATTGGAAAGATCCTTACGAAGTCAAAGGGGTCATCCGACCTGAAACTTACTATTTGAAGGAGCTCAAAGGCACCGATCTTCCACACCCATGGAGCTTGGAGAACTTATGCATGTACTATCAATATTCTCATTTCAATAAAATCTTCTTATTTTAATATCTTCGATCTTGGTGCAAAACTATGATGATAGAAAATAGCCTTCCAAACTTTGTCATTGGATGAAGTTAGCCCTGATAGGAATAGGAGGAGAACCTCATCCTAACATTAAGCTAAAGTAAATACCTTGGTTATTTAAGCCGCGATGCAGAGAAAGGCCCTTTCAATGGCCCTTTTATGCCCCAACAGCTTTATTAGGAATAGGAGGGAAATCTCATCTTAACATTGAGCTAAAGCGAAGACCTCAGTTACTTAAGTTAGGATGCGGAGAGAGGCCCTTTCAACGGTCCTTTTGTGTCCCTATAGTCCTATTAGGAACAGAAGGAGAACCTCATCCTAACATTGAGCTAAAGTGAAGACCTCAGTTATTTAAGCCGGAATGCGGGGAGAGACCCTTTCAATGGCTCTTTCATGCTCCTATAGTCCTGTTAGGAATAGGAGGAGAACCTCATCCTAACAATGAGCTTAAAAAAAGACCTCAAATACCTAAGTCGAGATGTGGTGAGAGGCCCTTTCAATGGTCCTTTTGTGCTCCTATAGTTCTATTAGGAATAGGAGGGGAACCTCATCCAAACATTGAGCTAAAGGAAAGACCTTGATCACTTAAGCCAGGATGCAGGGAGAGGCCTCTTCAACGAACCTTTTATGCCCCTATAGCCTATTAGAAATAGAAGGAGGATCTCGTCCTAACATGAGCAAAGTTGAAGGCCTTGCTAACCTAAGTCGAGGAAACAAGGGAGGAAGGGGGGTCCAACTAGTGGTCCCAAATGAACCCCCAACCTAAAATATAGAGAAGGAAGAAACCCTATCATTGATCCCTACATGTATTTCTCCTACAATTACTCGACTGTATGAGGCATAAGAAGAGAAATTGCTCTCGGGTCAGCAAAGAGGACCTTGGATAGGCATCCACAACAACCACTTCATTAGAAAACAATACAAAGAAAAACAAAGTGAAGAAAGCAAAGCCAAGAGCAAGCTTCAAATTCGTGCAAAATAAAAATTAAAAAAAGCTACTATTTGATTACAAAAATAAGTTCATTACAAGCAAAATATAGGTCAACAAGATTGATTATACTAAAAAAGAAAAGAGCGAAAGAGAAAGGCCATTGGAATCATAAGAAGGGCTGAAATCTTTAGACTTTGGATTGGTGGCCATTACCAAAGATTCTTTTAGACGATCGACCTCCTTCTCAAGCTCCCTTCGTCTCATCATGTTATCGTGGAATATCCTGTTGGCTTAGTGGTAGTTCTCCTCTGACTCTCTAGCCTCCTCCTCAAGACCTCGGACTTGACCTCTACATCCTTAGTAGCCTGATGCTTACAAGTCAGCTCGAGCTTTAGTAGCTGCACCTTAGCCTCCTCTGCACCGACTGACTCCAAGAGTTCGCAAATGGTCCTCTTCAAGGAGGCAATCTACTCGACCTCCATGCTTGTACCAACTCAAAAGCCATCATCAAGTCACCGCTGGAGCCAGGCTACATCATCGTTGGAGGCATGAAGCTTTTATTCTAGCTTGGATGTCCTATCACTCCAGCCCAATCGGTAAGTCTCATATATGAGCTCAGCATCATGCAACTACTTTTGAAGTGCAGAGAACCTCATCCACCAGTCCCACTTGAATTGTGCCTTATCAGAGGACCACGATGAGCTCCCCTCTAGAAGTTGAATCTTCTCCTTCGCTGTCTTGAGTTGAGTCTCAAGGGAGCCGATCTTCACCATCAGCACCCAGGATTTGTCGCTTGCATTCTTTCGAAGTTCGGCAAGCTTCCTCTCAAAACTTTCCTTTCGAATGCTAAAACTCGTGGAGTCCTTCATGTGCAAGTTCCAAAGGTGAGTGACCTCTTTGGTCACCTCCGAAGCATTCTTCTGCGAAGCTTGAAGGTTGTCCTCCATCTTCTTCAACTTCTTCTTTACATGATGGACTTCCTTCCTCATGCTTTTTATTAAAGATTTCAGGAGAACCCCCTAAGCCAGTGGATCAGCATTGATGGAAGACTACATTCGAAGTATGAAAAATGCTCAAGGGTACAGACAAAAAAAAATTTTACTTTCATTTAATCAAAAATTTTGACTATAAAAAAAAAAGAGAGAAGAAAAATGTACAACTACTCGAGGATTTCAACCTCGAGAGTGATGGTGGCAGACGATGCTGGAGTACTCTCAGCTGCCTCGAGTTTTTAAACTGGCTCAAGCACCTCCATGGCAGGCTGGATGGACCAAAAGTTGGCTCAATGGAGAAAGGATCGACTGCAGCATCGGACGGTCCCGCTTCTGCATCATCCTCCTTCCCCAGAAATCCAAGGTTGACCTTGGGGAACCTCCGAGCTGCCCTACCTTCGTAGAGCTCGAAGCCCTTGATGAATGCTTGTTGGCTGAATTTGACATTCAGGTTCCTCATTTCAGGAGAGGCCTTGAACTCTTCCATGGCCCGAGTCATCACCTTTGAGATCGACTTTGCCATTTGGGCTTCTAGTTCGGCGACTTTAATCTCAGCTTTCTTCTTCCTCTCCTCCTCTAGGGCTAGTGCAGCATTAAGTCCAACTGAGACAAACTCCACTTTTCAGAGTATGCCCTGGAGACTCCCAATTTTCACTGCCTTCTCCTCTATAAGGTGTTCAGCCTTGGTAGCCTTTTTCTGAAGATGATCGACCTCGGTTCGAAGATCCTCCTGGACCTTCCATGCTTTCACCTTCTGATGGCATGCCCTCTTGATAAGTGCGAGAATTTGGTGACCCGACTGCAATAGATAGTTGATGTTAAAAAAAAGAAGAAGAGAAGAAAAGAGCAGAAGAGGAAAGAAAAAGTTCAGCAATGAAGCGGTCACCTTCAGGATAGTCCCAAGAGAACCCTAAATGAGCTATCGGGGGGCAAGGTTGGCCATGCAGTCCACCACCTCCGGTACGACAAATTTGTCGGTTAAATTTCGGACGATCCTCGAGTCATTGAAGGGATCTTCTCCCAATTAGCTGCGGTCATCGCTTGGCTCACCTGGACGAGCCTGCGGAGCATCTTTGCGATGGCTTTCTTTTTCTTCTTTTCTTCCCCTATCTCTCCCTCAGTAGGAAGCTTCAAAGCTTGATCTCTATTGGAAGGGCCCGAGGATGCAGGTGTTGGGAATTATGTCCCAAAGTCAATCGTCAGCCTATTGATGGTTGAGCGATTTTATAATTATAATTAATTTATTAATTAATAAAAATATTTTGACATCTTTTTCATCATAAGTTTACATCTTCTAATGAACTTCATTGTTATGATGAAGTCCTTAGGATTGTTTAGTTTTGATAAAAAGAGGATTTATCAATTAGTCCTTAAATTTGTTCATGACCAAATGATGGACTGTTAATTAGGACAACAGCGTCTATCGAGCATAGGTCGCTATATGCCATATAGGTTGGTTGTCCTCTCAACCAAGGAGTATGGAGACACTGGTATAGCATACAGGTGAGATGTATGGATACATCATCATTGAACGTGACCAACTCTAGAGCATTCTACTATCGAGAATGTCTCTAATGGGGTATAGGTATAAGTATCTCTTAGACCTAAGATCACCTCAGTGACTTGCACGCAACTCACTGTGCTTTGGTATCGAACTAACTGAATTTTTAATTCAACAATGAAAGGCTTCTGGGCATAGTCAAGTACTTGCAAAATCAGAGTGTGATCAAGATGGAATTGACCACTCCAAGAGTTGGAGAAGAATGTATCACTGTATTTCAATATAGCAAAATCTTGGCCAAGATAATCCATCAGATGGATTCGATATTTTGAAATATAATGTGGACAACCTGCTCAGTGTTGATAGTTGAACTCTAAGGTGTCCTATGAGCATTTTGGTCAAGGGAATGAATTATATGAAAACTATATCTGCATGGGTACTAAGGATGGTGTTCTACACCTTCGACATATTCAGCCATCGGGTATTATTGCTAGATGGTCACTTTGATTGATATAAAAATTTATTTCTATACTATCGACTTAGGTTTGGACCTATAAGGTCTCACGTACTAGATCTTATGATCTAATCGGATGGTTGATCAACGATTAATAATCATTCTAGGGTTAAACAATCAATATGATTGGTGTTTAACCTAGTATAAGTGTTGCAGGAAAATTGATTAGCAATTAAATTACTAATTGGTTTAATTTGATTAAGCCAATAGGTTGAAATTAAGTCTAATTAAATATAATTTAATTAGATTTGGTTTGAGCATGATTGGATCAAGTCCAATTGGTTTATTGGATAAGCCAAGTGCAAGGAAGAACTAGTTTTAGTCTAACTAGACTCAAATTAACATAATTTTCTAATTTGATTAGAAAATAAATTAGAATTAAATCTAATTTAATCTAATTTTATTAAGTCATTAAATGGATTAGGGTGTTATTTAATTGAATTGGATTAATCTTGATTTTATTTGGTTAAAAGATTTTGTCTGACCAAGTCAAAATAGGAGTCCTAGTGTGACTCGGACTCCCTATCACTTGCGCCACTTAATCATCATGCCCCATGCCCTTTTTGTTTTATTTCTTATGTGAAAATTTTCCACTCCCATGTATTCTTATGCCCTCTTTCTTTCCTTCTTTTCTCATAAGGTAATTTGTTGGAAGACCAAGTCAAAAGAAGAGTTAGTTTTGCTTAGGATTCTATGAGATAGAATCCTTGTTGACCAAAATACCTTCCCTTGTGTGCCGCCCCCTCTTTTAACTAATTCTTCTCTTATTCCATGAAAATAATCTTTTTTTTTGTGCACCCTTTCTTTTTGGTCCATGCCAATAATTATGGCGGAGGCGCCCAAGAGTTGGGCACCCGAACAACTTTCCATGTTTGGATATTCCTAGTCTAGGATTTTGATCTAACTTGGACCCTTCTTTTTCTCTATTTATTAGATGAATTTTGTTGTAATTCTCTCATGGAATATAGAGCTTTGGGAGAGGGTTGGGATTGTAAAAATTAGAGGAAGAAGGTCCTTGGGCATGGGGGTTTCATAGGCACCAAACTAGGTGTCTAGGTGAGAGAAAAGGGAAGAAGAAGAGGGTCTTCTTTTAGGGCTGTTTTATTTTCAATCTCTTCTTTCCTTTTTGAGTTTTTTCTAAGAGAGTCTTAGATCAGTAAACTCTCATCTTCCTTTACATATTTTAGATAGTCCAAATTTTGAAGAAGGGACAATCAGATCAACCGTCGAAGAAGGATCAACATAGTACTAGCATGCTGTGCTGATTTTCTGCATCGGACTTCAGATCAGAGATCATAGGCTCGTGTGGATGACTCCTAGAGGCCGAACGCGTATGCAGCTCATGACTTCATCCTCAAGCCTGGATCAGCAAGTTAGAACGTCTAACTTGCTCAGGATCTGATCTATTAACTTCATACCTACATTTGATGTAGTATAGATTTAGGTTGATTTGATCAATCTTTTATTGGGAATTATGTTTCAAAGCCAATCATCAGCCTATTGATGGTTGAGATATTATAATTAATTTATTAATTAATAAAAAATATTTTGGCACCATTTTTCATCATAAGTTTACATCTTCTAATGAATTTCATTATTCTGATGAAGTCCTTAGGACTATTTAGTTTCGATAAAGAGAGGATTTATAGATTAGTCCTTAAATTTATTCACAATTGAATGATAGACTATTAATTAGGATGACAGCAACTATCAAGCATAGGTCACTATACGCCATATAGATTGGTTGTCCTCTTAACCAAGGTGTGTGGAGGCACTAGTATGGCATACAGATGAGATGTATGGATACATCATCATTGAACGTGATCAACTCTAGAGCATTCTGCTGTCAAGAATGTCTCTGATGGGATATAGGTATAAATATCCCTTAGACCTAAGATCACGTCAATGACTTGCAAGCAACTCACTGTGCTTTGGTACTGGACTAACTAAATTTTTAATTCAGCAATGAAAGGCTTCTGGGCATAATCAAGTACTTGCAAAGTCGAAGTATGATCAAAATGGAATTGACCACTCTAAGAGTTGGAGAAGAATGTATCACTGTATTTCAATATAGCAAAACATTAGCCAAGATAATCCATCTGATGGATTTGATATTTTGAAATATAATGTGGACAACCTAATCAGAGTTGACAACTGAACTCTGACATGTCCTACGAGCATTATGGTGAAGGAGATGAATTATATGAAAACTATATCTACATGGATTCTAAGGATGGTGTTGTACACCTTCAACCTATCCAGCCATCGGATATCATTGCTAGATGATCAATTTGATTGGTATAAGAATTTATTCATATGCTACCAGCTTAGGTTCAGACCTATGAGTTTACACATATTAGAGCTTACGATCTGATTTGGTGGTTGATCAATGATTAAGAATCGTTCAAGGTTTAAACAATCAATACGATTGGGGTTTAACCTAGTGCAAGTGTTGTAGGAGGATCGATTAGCAATTAGATTATTAATTGGCTTAATTTAATTAAGCCAATAGGTTGAGATTAAGTCTAATTAAATATAATTTAATTAAATTTGGTTTGGACTTGATTGGATCAAGTTCAATTGGTTTATTGGATAAGCCAAGTGCAAGAAAGAACTTGTCCTAGTCTAACTAGGACTCGAATTAATCTAATTTTTTAATTTAATTAAAAAATAAATTAAAATTAAATATAATTTAATTTAATTTAATTAAGTTTTTAAATAAATTAAAATTTTATTTAATTAAATTAATTTAATCTTAATTTTATTTGATTAAAAGATCTTATTTGACCAAGTCAAAATAGGAGTCCTAATGTGACTAGGACTCCCTATCTCCTTGTGCTACCTTGGTCCCAAAATCCTCGATACCTACTTCCTAGGTATTTTTTATGGAAAATCCCTTTTTTTTTAATTTTCATGCTCCGTCTCTCCCTCCAAGTCATATTTGGAAGTTAGGTGGAAGACCAAGTCAAAGGAGGAATTGGTTTTGCATAGGATTCTATGAGATAGAATCCTTGTTGACCAAAACATCTTCCCTTGAGTGCCATCCCCTCTTTTAATTAATTATTCTCTTATTTCATAAAAATAATCTTCTTTTTTGTGCACCCTCCCTTGCTTGTCCACACCAAAAATTATGGCGGAGGCACCCAAGAGTTGGGCGCCCCAACAACTTTCCATGTTTGGATATTCCTAGTCTAGGAATTTGATCTAACTTGGACTCTTTTATTTTTTTATTTATTGGATAAATTTTATTCTAATTTTTTTATAAAATATATAGCTTTTGGAGAGTTTTGGGGTGTGCAAAAATTATAGGAAGAGGATCCTTGGTCGTGGGGGTTCCATAGGCACCAAACTAAGTGTCTAGGTGAGAGAAAAGAGAAGAAGAAGAGGGTCTTCTTCTAGGGCTGTCTTATTTTTAATCTTTCCTTCTTTATTTTGAGTTTTTTTGAGAGAGTCTTAAATTAGCAAACTTTCATCTTCCTTCTCATATTTTGAAGAGTTCAAATTTCGAAGAAGGGAGCATCAGATCGATCATCAAAGAAGGATCAGCATAGTACTAGCATGCTGTGCTGATTTCCTGCATCGAACTTTAGATCAGAGATCGTAGGCTCATGTGGATGACTCCTAGAGGTCAGATGCATGTACGACTCATGACTTCATCCTCAAGCCTGGATCAATAAGTTAGAACATCTAAACTTGCTCAGATAATTCATACCTGCATTTGGTGTAGTGTTGATCTAGGTTGATTTGATCAATCTTTTTTTTTCTTATTTAATTTTAATTTTTTATTTAATATTATATCTTAATCATATAATAGATCTTAGATCTATATGTTTATATAGTTATTTAAATAAATTTTATATTTATTTAAATCTTTCGCTGCAAGATCTTGAAAAAGTTTCAAGATCTACCTGTGAAATCCTAGATCTAGTTTCATCAATTGGTATCAGAGCAAGATTCTTATTACATGATTTTTATGCATGTCTAGATTATTTCTTAGATTAGATCTAATTTATAAACTAATTATTAAATTTAAAATTAAAAAAATAAAATATTTTATATTACACAGACTGTCATAAGATTGTCCTGCTGTAAGATTTACCTCTTACAGTGAATCAGTTGTCTTAGTACGTGCAGATCTAAAATATTGATCATAAAATTTTAGATTAAATCTAAGATATTTTATGATCTAATTAAAAATATTTTAATCTAATTTCAATCATCATAAGTATGTTAGATTTGATCTAGAAAGATTTATGATTGATTATTATTGAAACTATTTCAATTACATAAATCTGTTTAAATTAGATCTAAAGTAGTTTTATGTTTATTTTACTTGCATGTTGATTATGAATCAAACATGTAACTTGATTGATAGAACTATATTATAAAAATATTTTACAAGTATGAAATTCATTTTTGAAAAGTCAAACCCCAACCCTCAGTCCAAAACTTAATTGAGAATTAAGAAGTTGATTGATTAGGATCTAGGATTGTGAATTGAAGATCCTAAGACACCAATCATAACACATTGGTTAAATGGGTTAGTAGGGATTAGGTTCATTAATTAGGTTACACCTAGGGTTAGATTAAAGAATGGACTTAATTAAAGAATTGACTAAATCTAATCAATTGTTGTCTTAGACTAGGTCAAGGATTCTCTAGATCAATAACAATAGTTGTAGTTGGTTAAGTCCATGTCTTTAACAAGACCTAAGATAGAATTGATTCTTAGCTATGCGGTCTAGCATGAACTATTAGGTTGATCTAATTAAAACTAATTAAACCAGTTGGTATCTAAGGTAAACCAGACCAGTGGTATTTAATTGGCAGCCTGCTTACTTGGCCATTTCTGATGTTGTCTAAGGCAAGTCTGACAGACCCTTCCACTCATTGAACTTACCTGGCCTCTTGGTGAGATTATGTTTTGATCGGATCGCTTGACTATTCGAGTTAACCTATATCAGCTAGGTAAATTAGTTTGACTGATTTAGGTGCTCCTAGACTAGCCTATTAATGGTCTCTCTTAAGCTGACTTGATGAAGTTAGTGAGAAGATCATGACAAGCTGGTTAATCTGACCTACTCACTTCTATAAATAAATTCTCTAAAATTATTAGATTCCTAAAATAAAATAGTTATATGATAACTGGATCATAGCCTCCCATTAAAGTGGATGATAACGGATCCATCAGTTGGATAATCATTGGAGGCCCAAAGGTCTGATGCTTATTGGTTGATGGAATTATCATTCATTATATGATCTCTTGGATACATCTTTCTAAATGGTAGTCAGATGGGCAAACCAAAGTTGGGCCTGATCATTCGTTGGTTGGATGGGCTAAGTATAGTCATGTTAATGGTTGGACCTAACTGGACCCTTTTCCGAGAAAACCAAAGCCAACTGATCAAGGCATGGGGAAAAATTTAATTATTGAAAATTATTTAGACAAATAATTGGTTATGAACCTACCCTTAGATGTACATGGGTGGGCCAATCAAAGTTGAGCTTGTGTACAGTCTATGTGAATTCTAGTACCCACAAAGAAATTAGGATAATTCCTCGAATTGGAGGTAGAGGCTACCAATTCGAATAATCTAATGGAAGAAACCTTTGAATTAAAGTCCAAATCTTTAGGTTTAATGAATCAATTACTAATTAGGTTTTGATTTTTTTTTATGCAGCTATGGCTACTTCTCTATCGCTCCAATGATTGTTGGATAATGATAAGTTGGTGGGACCCAACTTCGATAGCTGGTAGTGGAAGTTGAAGATTGTCCTGGAGTAAGAACAGATCCTAAATGTGCTGATGGATCCTACACCTGAGGAGCCAGCTGCTAATGCACATGGAATAGTCAGAGACACTTATCAGAAGTGGTTCAGTGATCGTACAATGATGCGCTGCACTATGTTGGCTGCAATGAGCGACGAGTTTAGTCATAAGTTTGAGACAGCTCAGCCAAATGAAATACTCCAAGTGTTGGAGGATTCTTTTGGCACACCTGATTATGTTGAGAGGCACAAGACTAGTTATGCCATCTTCAATGTCAGAATGCTGGATGGTGCCTCTATCATTGATCATGTATTGTACATGATCGAGCTGATAGAGTGCTTGAGCAAGCTAAGCTTTTTCTTGCACAAACAACTTGGGAAAGATGCAATACTGACTAGCTGCCTAAGTTTTATCTTCCATTTCTTACACATTATAGAATGTCAAAGCCTAAAGTGGACTACCACGGGTAACTGGGGTTACTTTAGAACTTTAAGAAGGTCACCAACTCCATAAGAAGTAGGTGAACTTAGTAGGAGGTTCGTCTTTTCATTCTCGATCCTTTGGAAAAGGGAAGAGGAACAAGAAGAAGAAAGCCAAGAAGGTGCATGTTCATGCTAGGACACTTGTGCAGGCTTAGACCCTAAAGACCAAGCTCGATAAGAGTCAAGCCGAATGCTTATTTTGCAGGAAGCAGAGGCACTGAAAGAGGAATTATCCTCAGTACATTGCCTTCCTGGATCTGAATAGGTAGAGAAAGAAGCAAGCTATTACTGGGCAAGGTATTTATATGAAAACTTCTTGCAATTTCTCTATTTGTGATATTACTAACTGGGTATTGGATACTGGTAGCCCTTACCATATTTGTAATTCGCTGTAGGGGTTGCAGGTCAGTAAAAGATTCGAGCTAGATGAGAGATTCTTGAACGTTGGAGATGGAAGACCAGTTCCAGTTCTAGCTTTAGAAATTTTGAAACTTGTATTTGAATCTCATACTGTTGTTCTTAGTAATTATCATTTCTATCCTAGTTTCTTTTTAAATACCATTTATGTAGGCCTTTTGGCTATGAACAATTAGGAAATTTCAATAAAGAAATGAGTTTGTAATGTCATTATGAATGATGTTACTGCTTTCTGTAGATAATAGAATAATGATGTATATATGTTATCACAATCTGTTAATGTAGTCTATTCTACTGGCAAGCATCCTAGATTAGATAGTGTATCAGATATCTACTTATGGCACTATAGGCTAGGTCATATAAATAAGAATAGAATAAACATGTTGACTCAGGAGGAAATTCTCGAAGTTAATGATTGTGAATCACTTCCAACCTATGAGTCCTGTCTTCTTGGTAAAATGACCAAGTCATCTTTCACTGAAAAAGGTGAGAGAGCCAATGAGCTCTTAGGTCTAGTACATACTGATGTATATGGACCAATGAGCATAAGTGTCGGAGGTGGATATGTCTACTTCATCGCTATCATAGATGATCTATCCAGATATGGATATGTCTATCTGATGAAATATAAGTTTGATTCTTTTGAAATGTTCAAACAATTCTAAAATGAAGTAGAAAAATAAATTGAAAAGAGTATTAAAACTCTTTAGTCTGACCGAGGAGGAGAATACCTTTCTGGTGAGTTTCTCATATATCTAGGAGAGAATAGAATTCTCTCTGAATGGACTCCTCTTGGAACACCACAGCATAATGGTGTGTCTAAAAGGAGGAATCAGACTCTATTATACATGATCCGATCCATGATGGGATTTGCCAACTTGTTGATATCCTTCTAAAGATATGCACTCAAATTAGCTTGTTATCTATTAAATAGGATTTTAAGTAAGTCTGTAGTTAAAACACCACATGAGATATGGACAGAACGTAAGCCAGCACTTTCACACCTTAGGATTTTGGGGTACCTGGCTTATGTCAAACGATTAGATACAAACAAACTTGGACCTGGGTCTGACAAGTGTACATTCATAGGATACTCAAAAGAGACCAAAGGATACCATTTCTACCATGTTGATGAACAAAAGGTGTTCGTCAGCCTTAGGGCAATCTTTTTGGAAAAGGAGTTTCTTGATGAAGGAACTATTGCCTCTATGGTTGAACTTGATGAAGTTCAATAGATAGAAAGTCTAACATAGAATGTTAAACCTAAGTCAAATTTTATCAAATCAAATTCGAAGCCTAGTGAACCCGCACCATTAAGGCGATTTAGCAAAGTACCCCACCATTCGGACAGATACTATGGATTCTTGATCCAGGATGGTGATCCTATTGAACTCGATGAGAACGATGAGGACCCGATCACTAATATGGATGCGATGTAGAGATCCGACTCTAAGAAATTGCTAGAAGCCATGAGATCCAAAATAGATTCCATGAAGGTCAATGATGTATGGATATTAGTTGACCCACCTGAAGGGGTTAAACCCATTAGGTATAAGCATCATAGTTGTCTATGAAGAACTTGGGTGAAGCATTCTACTTCTTAGGGATGAAGATCTATAGGGATAGATCTGAAAGAATGATTGGTATATCCCAATCCATATACATAGTAACTACGTTGAAGAGGTTCGGCATGGAGAATTTGAAAAAAGGCTATCTCTCGATAGGCTAAGGAATTTCTCTCACTAAGAAGGATTGTCCGACAACTCCTTAAAGAGAGAGCATATGAATAGAATTCCATATGCTATGACAATGGGGTCTATTATATAAGCAATGACATGTATGGGATCAGACGTGGCATACTCACTAGGAGTAGTGAGTAGACACCAGTCTGATCCTAGAGAAAATCACTGGAAGGTGGATAAAACCATCCTTAAGTATTTAAGAAATACTAAAAATCAATGGTTGGTTTATGGTGAGTCAGATCTGAACCTTGTGGGATTTATAGACTCCAGCTTTCAATTTGATCATAATGATAGTAAAAGTATGTCGGGATATATCTTTACTTTAAATGGTGGAGCCATCTGCTGAAAAAGTTTTAAGCAGCATACAATGACTGACTTTGTTTGCGAAGCAGAGTACATGGCAGCATCAAATGCAGCAAAGAAAACTATATGGCTGAGAAAGTTCATCATTGAGCTCAGAGTAGCATCCTCCATTGATGGTTCAGTCATACTCTACTACGACAGCACTGGCGCCATAGCTCAAGCAAAGGAATCGAAGGCACACCAGCGAACAAAGCACATTCCGTGCTGTTTCCATTTGGTTCGTGAGATTATGGATCATGGTGATGTCGACCTTCAGAAGATCGATGGAAAGGAGAACCTAGCCAACCTTATCACTAAAGCCCTGACAATCAAGGAGTTCGATAACCATATGTCGAAGAAGGGTATTAGATACTGTGTCGAGTGGCTTTAGGATAAGTGGGAGTTGTTGAAAATTATGTTCCAAAGCCAATCGTCAGCCTGTTGATGGTTGAGATATTGTAATTGATTTATTAATTAATGAAAAATATTTTGATATTTTTTTCATCATAAGTTTATATCTTCTAATGAACTCCATTATTTCGATGAAGCTTTTAGGACTATTTAGTTTCGATAAAGAGAGGATTTATCAATTAGTCATTAAATTTGTTCATGACCAAATGATAGACTATTAATTAGGATGACAGCATCTATCGAGCATAGATCGCTATATGCCATATAGATTGGTTATCCTCTTAACCAAGATGCGTGGAGACATTGGTATGGTTTACAGGTGAGATGTATGGGTACATCATGATCGAACGAGACCAACTTCAGAGCATTCTACTATCAAGAATGCTTCTGATGGGATATAGGTATAATTATCCCTTAGACCTGAGATCACCTTAGAGACTTGCAAGCAACTCACTGTGCTTTGGTATCGGACTAACTGAATTTCTAATTCAGCAATGAAAGGCTTTCTGGGCATAGTCAAGTACTTACGAAGTTGGAGTATGATCAAGATGAAATTGACCACTCCAAGAGTTGGAAAAGAATGTATCACTGTATTTCAATATAGAAAAATCTTAGCCAGGGTAATCCATCAGATGGATTTGATATTTTAAAATATAATGTCGACAATCTGATCAGAGTTGTAGTTGAACTCTAAGGTATCCTACAAGCATTGTGGTCAAGGGGATGAATTATATGGAAACTATATCCGCATGGGTTCTAAAGATGGTGTTCTACAACTTCTACCTATCCGACCATCTTGTTTCATTGCTAGATGGTCACATCGATTGATATAATAATTTATTTATATGCTACCAACTTAGATTTAGACCTACGAGAACACACACATTAGAGCTTATGACCTGATCGGATGGTTGATCAATGATTAAGAATCATTCTAGACCTAGTACAAGTGTTGTAGGAGGATCGATTAGCAATTGAATTACTAATTAGCTTAATTTGATTAAGCCAATATGCTGAGATTAAGTCTAATTAAATATGATTTAATTAGATTTGGTTTGGACTTGATTGGACAAAGTCCAATTGGTTTATTGAATAAGCCAAGTACAAGGAAGAACTAGTCCTAGTGTAACTAGGACTTGAATTAATTCAATTTTCTAATTTGATTAGAAAATGTATTAGAATTAAATCTAATTTAATCTAATTTAATTAAGTTCTTAAATGGATTAGGATCTTATTTAATTGGGTTGGTTTAATTTTGATTTTATTTGGTTAAAAGATCTTATTTGACCCAGTCAAAACAGGAGTCCTAATGTGACTAGGACTCCCTATCTCCTTGCACCACCTTGGTTCCAACACCCTCCATACCTATTATTTATGTATTTTTTATAAAAAATCCCTTTCTTTCTAATTTCTATGCCTCCTCTCTCCCTCCAAGTCATATTTGGAAGTTAGGTGGAAGACCAAGTCAAAGGAGGAATTGGTTTTGCTTAGGATTCTATGAGATAGAATCTTTATTGATCAAAACATCTTTCCTTGAGTGCCACCTCCTCTTTTAATTAATTATTCTCTTATTCTATGAAAATAATCTTCTTTTTTTTGCACCCTTACTTGTTGGTCCATGTCAAAAATTATGGAGGAGGCGCCCAAGAGTTGGGCACCCCAACAACTTTCCATGTTTGGATATTCCTAGTATAGAAATTTGATCTAACTTGGACTCTTCCTTTTTCTTATTTATTGGACAAATTTTATTTTGATTTTTTATAAAATACAGAGCTTTGGGAGAGGTTTGAGGTGTGCAAAAATTAGAGGATGGGGATCCTTGGGCATCGAGGTTCCATTGGCACCAAACTTGGTGTCTAGGTGAGAGAAAAGAGAAGAAGAAGAGGGTCTTCTTTTAGGGCTATTTTATTTTAATTCTCTCCTCCTTTCTTTTGAGTTTTTTTGAGAGAGCCTTAGATTAGAAAACTCTTATCTTCCTTCTCATATTTTGGAGAGTCTAAATTTCGAAGAAGAAAGCATCGGATCGACCGTCAAAGAAGGATTAGTACAATACTAGCATGCTGTGCTGATTTCCTACATCGAACTTCAGATCAGAGATCGTAGGCTCATGTGGATGAATCCTAAAGGCCGAATGTGTGTGCAACTCATAACTTCATCCTCAAGTCCAGATCAGTAGGTTAGAACATCTAAACATGCTCAGGTAATAGACCTGATCTATAATCTTTATACCTACATTTGATGTAGTGCAGATCTAGGTTGATTTGATCAACCTTTTTTTTTATTTAATTTTAATTTTTAATTTAATATCATATCTTAATCATATAATAGATTTGAGATCTAGGTATTTACATGATTATTTAAATAAATTTTAGATTTATTTAAGTCTTTCGCTATAAAATCTTCAAAAAGTTTCAAGATCTACCTGTGAAACCCTAGATTTGGTTTCTTCACCTTTTGCTTTCTTATTTGATTTTAATTTCTGACTTAATATCATGTCTTGATTATGTAATAGATCTGAGATCTAGGTATTTACATATTTATTTAAATAAACATTTAATTTATTTAAGTCTTTCACTGTAAGATCTTGAAAAAGTTTTCAAGATCTATCTGTAAAACCCTAGATCTGATTCCTTCAATCGGAGGCATGAAACCCGCACCAACGGTGCCGACCTCAGCAGTTGGGGTAACCTTGATGTTGGCGGCAACCTCAAAAGTAGTGGCAGTGGCGGTAGGGGGCATGGAGCTTGTAGCGCCAACCTTCACCCTCTTCAAGCTACCACCTGGCACTTTTCCTTTCCTCTTCTGAGTGTAAAGTCTCTTGGTGAGCATTTTGGTAGCTTTTGTATCCATTTCTATAACAAAAAAGGAATCACGATTAGTGACAGTACATATATGAAAAACTACATGAAGAATTCAAAAAGTAGAAAAGTGTACCAACAAAATCGAGGAGACTCAAAGCAAGCTTGAACAAGGTTTGTTCTTTTAGAAGGTCGGGAAGGAGAGGAGCTCCGTATGTTTTAAGTTTATTGGAGGAATCAAGGTCGACTTAGTATAAGCTAGAAGCTCGATGAACTGACTCCCTAATATGACCCCAAGGAAGAAGATCTAATAGCAAGGTCAGATAGTGCATGAAAAAATACTTTGCTTCCAATTATGAATGAAAGAAGGGGTACCTTTTAGAAATCCCTTGTTGAACTGAGGGGAGAAGTACCACCAATCTTTTACAAAAGAATGATGCTTGAAGGTATAGAAGTTCTGGAATAATGAGACAGTAGGTCGAACATCAGCTAGATGGTAGAGAAAAAGGAAGCCTATGATGAACCGAAAGAAGTTCGGTATGATAGACGTGAAGGAGATATTCAAAAATCTGAAGAGGGCAACTACAAAGGGGGACAGTGGAAGTCAAAGTCTGGCATGCAAGGTCAATAAGTATAAATAAAATTGATTGATCGGAGGAGAACTGACTCAGTCATCCAAACTAGGGAGTTTAAGATTGTATTTCAGAGGGATTCTATATTGAATTTAGATCAGAGAAAGATCATCTAGGGTAAGAATGGATGGGATGGTGTCTAGAACAAAGGATGAGTGAGACATGTTCCTAGATTCGACCTTGATCAGGGATGCAGGGTCTAGGAAGGATGGTCCAGGCGAGCCCCAAGAATCGATGTAGTGGGAGGTTTTGGAAGACATTCAGATCAAAATAAGATCCCAGAAAAATCCATAAAAAATAAGGAAAAATATTGGACAAATACTACTATAGAAAAATTAGACGAATAAGAAGCTAAAAAGGCATGAATACCCAAAGAGAAGGGTTGGAAAATTGATCTAAGCTATTTGGGGAGGATGAAAAGATGGTGGGTGCGATGAGAACCAATCAAAAGGGCATCCAGAACCTATGAAGATGAGGGAGGAAGCTAAAACCCTTGGGTGGAAGAAGAATGGGGATCGAAGGAAGAAGAAGACTTGGACAAGAATGGTTTCCAGATGAGAGGAGAAGGCCTTAAATGGCCAAAGACAACCTAAGGTAGTTATGATTATGGATCGACTTTGGTCGATCTGCATGCACCGCGGTCCCACTCATCATGATAGAGAAGTGGCGATAGACGGAGTTTTTATGGAACCATACCTAGGGTAGAGTTTCGATGGAAAATATGAAGGGCCATCTTCTCAAACTCATTTCAGATTTAGAAAGCCTCAACACCATTGCAGTAAGTGCCAAAATATCTCATCCTGACGAGCATGGGAAGCCAAAAAGAACTTCGATAGCCGCATCTATACTCCCTTTGAATTTCAAACTCGAGAGTGGGGGACTATTATTGGGGGCGAATTTGCTTCTATCGAAGTTTGGCCGAATATCTAATTACTGAATGATCCCATCTGATAGTGATGACCACGATTGACCCTCAATCGAATTTGAAAGATCCCTCCAGACCTCATCCGAATGAGCTTGAAAGGTGGGGGTGGTCGAGCTCCCCAATGCTTGGTAGCCGACCTTCCCCGATCGCAAGTCCTTCGAACTTCTCCTTTAGCTAGACTTCTCCATCTAAGGTAGGTTCCTTTCAACATTTCTCCAGCCGATCTTTTTCGATCGTAAGTCCTTCGAACTTCTTCTTCAGTCGGACTTCTCCATCTAAGGTAGGCTTCTTTCGACATTCCTCCAGCCGACCTTCCTTGATCATAAGTCCTCCAAACTTCTTCTTCAGCTAGACTTCTCCATCAGTCAGACTTCGTCTGGGCTTCACCCTCAATTGGTCTTCTTCATCAATCGAACTCCTTTCGAATCCTTCCAGCAGACCTTCTTCCAGATTTCTCCAGCTGACTTCCTTCAGAATTTCTCTAGTGGACTTCCAAACTACTTCCAGCCGAACTCCATGCAGTCACCTAAAAGGCCTTCATGCCTACGTAGATCCAGCAATCTGCACAGCATGAACCCACTTATGCATAGACAACCCTGAAGGAGTCCGAGCTCTTCTGGAGTAGATTAAACTTGAAGCTCTTCGTTGCCAATGCCTACCTCCTCTGAACTTGAACTATTAAATCCCAATGGATTGACACATCATGACAACATACACCATCCTCCATAATAAATTCTACATGGCCCCGAATGGCCCACTACTCGATAGTTATGGCTATCATCATCAGTTTGTTACAAGTTTCATCTATAAAAGGGATCCTTCAGATATATTTTTTCTGGGCACTCTTCTCCTTCTCGATACTTTACTACTTTCTTTTCTGAGCACTTCATTTCTATTGGTCGAAAGAGCTGACTTGATCATCGGAGGGTCTTGCCGAAGCCACCACCCCCGACTCTGGATGAGACTTATTTTACAGGTCACCGATGGTGGCCTCATCTTCTCTGGTGCTAGCTTCAAATCTGGCATCAACCAAATTTTGCACCAACAAGCAGTATATCAAAATGATCAGTATAGCTTGGCAGTGTATCAGAATGCCCAGTGGGGCTTTATTTCGGTAGCATTCATATTCAGCAGCATTTATATTCATATTATGTATTGACTATCTATGGTAGGGGTGCGCTGGGGCTAGTCAGCCATAGCCATCAGCATTATTCAGAAAAAAGAAAAATGGGTGTATTTAGTTCCGCAGAATTCTTTTGGCTCAACAGATTTTATCAGCCTAGTAAACTTGTTTTAGCTTAGCAAAGTCTTCTTTCAACAAAATAATTTATTTATGGTCTTGTTCCAATTTGGATTACTCATATTTGAAAACATATCAGAAACATATGCTATATATTATAACAATGAATATTTTAGCTATGTCTTCTTATTTTTCATTGTTAGATCATTTATCCATTCACTTAGATTTTTCAAGTCTCACCCCTCACTCTTTTCCATTGTAGTTCTTGGAGTAGCTTGGTTTGGAGGCATGTTTCAATATATGTTGTAGTATTTGTATATGCATCAGTACCTCTGGTGGAGAAAATATTTTGGTGATATTGGCTTGTAAATCAATATATTTTGAGAAGTGTAGCTGAGATAGTTGAGCTAGAACTATTATACGTATATGTTTCATCTTATTTTATAAATATGTATATTAAAAGGATGGTTCAATGAATAGAATGTACGAATAAAGTATAGTTTTGTAAATTGAAAACCCTAAGGTTGGTTTTGTGAATTGTTGAGTGAAGTTAAAATATTTATTTTAGCAAATAAAGAACCTAAATTGAAATACTTGTGATTGATGGAAGGATTTATCGAGGTAATTGTGTTGAGCAAGTTTAAATGATATTATAACTTAGCTATAGCATAGAAATCTTCTTAACCTTTAAATAAGGGTAGGGTGTGGCACCATCACCCATAGTTAGTAGGGGTGGGGTGTTACATTATTGGTATCAGAGCTAGGTTCATGATTTATTGAGATGGGTAGGGTGTAATTGTTGATATGAGTAAGGTTAAATTGATGGTATGAGCAAGAATTAATAATAAATAGAGATAAGTAATAGTTTATGGCTAATGGAAATCAGCAAGGATTTATAATCAATAGAGATGAATGAAAGTTTATAATCAATAAGCATAAGAAATGGGTTATGAATAGTAGGGATGGACTTAAGTGAGAGCAAAGGTTTATGATTTGTAGAGATGAGCCAAGGTTAATGAATCAAGGTCTCTTAAAGATTCTTTTCAATTGCATTTATTTTAAGTTTATGTTTCAATATCAGGATGTTTTCTTTCAAGATTTATTTATCAGAAAGATTATTATAAAGGAGGAAATAAAGTTAATATTATCAATTGAATTTTGAGGAAGATGGTTCGTACAAGGTCAAGGTTTGATGGAGATCAGTTACAGGTAAAAGATAGTAGTCGAGGATGTGGCTCAAGTAGGAGTCGAGGTCAAGGCCAGGGTTGAGTAAGAGGAATTGTTAGTGATGGCCAAGATCATAGGACATTATCCAGTACTTTACCTATTGCCCTAAGAGGGGAGAGAGAGACTTTACAATTGCATGAGAGTGTTCCTGAACCTATATGTAGTACCCTAGCATCTGTACTCTATTTCATGTGCAAGAACCTACTATTGGACTACAAAAATTTGCAGGTATAATTACTCAAATAGTTACTACTGCAGTAGCTTTTGTTGTTGACTTTCAATCTTAGAGTACAGAAGTAGAAAGAAGTAATAAAAGAGCTAGAATTTCTGGAGCAATGAAATTTCATAGTGATCATAATAGATGTGCTAGTCCAATTATTACTTCAGTCGGCCAAGTTCCTCAAATGTCTTAATGTATTAAATGCAAAAAGTTTCACTTGGGAGAGTGTAGGAAGGGGTTTAGAGGTTGTTTCTAGTGTGGACAGATGGGTCACCAAAAAAGATATTGTCCAAACAAAGCTTTAGTTAAAAAATTTATGTGCAAGAAAGTAAAGTGAAGACTAGTACCGGTGATCAAAATAGACTGATGAAAAAAGAGTAGTAGGTGATGTAAGTTATCATAAGACGAAGGAAACAGGTATGAGTTAAATATTATAGTTTGAATTTATTTAACTACAAGTTTAAATTGGAGGACAAGTATTCAATATTGAAATATAATTCCTTATGATGTTATGAATTGTTAGTAGCTCTACATCTTGATTGATTAAGTACCTAGTTAATGAGCATGAACTTAGTAAGTCTATTTATAGTGTTGATAGCTTTTGAAGTAAGTGAAGCATATGCATTCTTATGTTCTTTACATAAGTCAAGCATTGCATTATTTGTGAAGTATGTGTTGGTATGGCTTAATGAATATTAATGAGTAAAGAATCAGATGACAATTGAACTCAGATGTTAAAGTTTCAAGTTAAGAGAAGATAAGATGAACTCAAATGTTAAGATATTGGGAGACTTGTGCAATGTGAGTATTAGTTAATGAATTATTTATGTTGTTAGGAAGGATTATAATTATATCTAAGAAGGATTTGAATCACGAGTATTTAATATTTTGATTGAACATCAGTGATGCAAATAATAGAATAGAAGATTCTCGAGAAAATAGTATGATTGGTAGCAAGCTTAAAAAAAAAAAGAAAAAGTTGAATAGCTCCTAAATTATCCTAGTAAAGATATGGATATGGTTATGAATGAATCAAGTAATTATTCTTGAATGTAAAATTTGCAGGTATGGAAAGCTAAATTTGGGATGCTTTAGAATTCGAAAGAATGAATGTTAAGGTAATTAGGATGATTTGAAATTCGAAGAGAACTCAGAGTTGAAAATATAAATTTTGAGAATGAAATTTATTTTAAGATGGGTGGAAATGTAACATCCCGAACCAGCAAAATAGAAAATTTAAAGATTTTTATTCAAGTATGTAATGTATTGATATCTTGGAAGATATTTAAAGTAATATTAGTGGGTATAATAGTTTTGAAGTACAAATTATGACTATTTGTTGTTGCAAGTCCTAAAAATTTTTTAATTCTGAATGTTAGCACCTATAAGTAGGGCTATATAAAATATATATTTTCTTAGAATAAAAACTCCTGGTAATTGATCCCTAGGTATTGGTAGGTTGCAAAATGATTTTTAACGAATCTTGGGGATCCTTTAACCTATGCATTCTGAAGCAAGAAAGTTTTAAAAGTTTTAAGTTTGGAGAATCTAAACTAGAACCTAAATTTTGGAATCTTATTCTTACAAATTTTGATTTTTTTGATATTTTTATCAAATCCAAATAGAGGGGTGTTCCTTATTTACATTTATGTTTTAAAGTTAATGTAGACATTAACTTAGAAAAAAGAAATGTAAATAAGCTGAGTGATGAGTAAAGCTGTGAACAAAGGATGAAATAACTTTCTGTTGAAACCCAGGGGAAGGGGTCGACACTTCTCCAAGAGGTGTCGACACTGTCTCAAGAAAAATAAAGAGGGATTTTTGGAAATTTTTATGGTGGCATAAGAAGGGGTCGATACTTGCCTAATAAGGTGTCGACACTTTTCCTAAGGGGTCGACCTATGAGATGACCTAAGGGATGATCTAGGGGCTAACCTGTGTTGGTGTCGACACTTATTTCAGTGGTGTCGACCCCAATCGCGAAAATTCCTAAGAGTGGATTTTAGCCGAGAAGGTTTTGAGTTAGAATTTTTAAATCATTCTTCAAGGGATGAGTGAGCAGCTTAAAGACTTAACTAATAGCTAGAAAATTCTTGTGTCAACACCTCAGTAGGTCAAAGTTTAATGAAAATTTCTTGGTTTGACACCTAACAGCTTCTTCTTTTAAGCTATTCTTTTTCTAGCATAAAACTCACCAGTTGTCTTTGGGTAGTTCTAGGTTCTAAAATTTAACAAAGACAAAAGAGGAGAAAGGAGAATTGGGGAAGGTCTTGTTCTTAGATAGTAATCAAAGAAAAATCACTTAGGAAGAGAGGATTTAGAGGTGAGTTGGATTGAAGGAGGAAAGTTGCTGAATTTGGATGAAAGAAGCTTGTTCTGCTAGTTAGAGGTAAGATTCCTAAGCTCTAAATTAGGTTTATATTAATCTTTCAAGTGTTGTAAATAAATAGTAGGTTATAGTAAAGCAAGTTTTATGATTTAAGCATGAATTAAGGATGAATTATTGCTGTTTATCTTGATGGAAAATTATTTAAATAGTCTTAACAAATAGTTGAATGTTATTGACTAACTTGGAAAATAGTTATGTGAATGAAAATATAGTTGAATCATTGGAAATCCCCGAATTATGTTGAAAGTTAATTAAACCTAAGCTAAGGAAGTAAAGTGAATTAAAGTATGAACTAGAAGAGCTAATGAATAGGGATGAAAGTAAAGGTTGGAAGAGCTAAAGAATAAGCCTAAGAGAGTAAAGTATGTGCTTTGATGTTCTTAAATCATATGGAATTATATTAATCAGTATTTATAGGTGTTATAGGGGAAGAAAAGAATTAGAAAAAGTTAGCCAATCAGCTACTAGCCTGTTGAGCTGAGTGGATTTTCTTGTCTAACTTTGGTATTCTCTTTCTTATATGAAAATCATATTAATTTTTATATGAATGAAAATAAGAATATGCACAAATAATTTACTACTTAGCTTATATCTCGCTTGAAATATTTTTAAATCAGTTTCTCAGTATTTGAAAGTTTATTCAGTGTCAGCTTTTGAAAGAATGCATAGCATAGCATGACATGCAACATGTAGTAGCCGACACCTCCTTGCGATCAAGTTCAGCATGGTTCAGCAATATATTAGAATGATCAGTATAGCTTGGCAGTGTATCAAAATGCCCAGTGGGACTTTATTTTAGCAGCATTTATATTTAGCAGCATTCATATTCATACTATATATTAACTACCCATGGTAGGGGTGAGCTGGGGGTAGTCAACCATAGCCATCAGCATTATTCAGAAAAGAGAAAAATGGATGTATTTAGTTTAGCAGAATTTTTTTGGCTCAGCAGATTTTATCAACCCAGTAAACTAGTTTTAGCTCAGCAAAGCCTTCTTCAGCAAAATAATTTATTTATGGTCTTGTTCCTATTTGGATTGCTCATATTTGAAAGCATATTAGAAACATATATTATATATCATAATAATGAATATTTCAGCTATGTCTTCTTATTTTTTATTGTTAGATCATTTATCCATTCACTGAGACTTCCCAAGTCTCACCCCTCACTCTTTTCCATTGCAGTTCTTGAAGTAGCTTGGTTTGGAGGCATGTTTCAATATATGTTTTAGTATTTGTATATGTATCAGTACCTCTGGTGGAGGAAATATTTTGGTGATATTGGCTTGTAAAGCAATATATTTTAAGAAGTAATATATAGCTGAGATAGTTGAGCCAAAACTATTATATATATATGTTTCAGCTTATTTTATAAATGTGTATATCAAAAGGATGGTTCAATGAATAGAATATATGAATAAAGTATAGTTTTGTAAATTGGAAATCGTGAGGTTGGCTTTGTGAATTATTGAGTGAAGTTAAAATATTTACTTTAGTAGATAAAGAAGTTAAACTAAAATGCTTGTGATTGATGGAATGATTGATCAAGGTAATTGTGTTGAGCAAATTTTAATGATATTATAGCTTAGCTATAGCATAGAAATTCTCTTAACCTTTAGAGAAGAATAGGGTGTGGTACCATCACCCATAGTTAGCAGGGGTGGGGTGTTATAAAATTGGCCTGGGGGGCCATGGAAAGCAAGGAGGTGCAAGATGGAGAAATCCTAGTCACACTAGGACTTCTAATTTTAACTTGGTCCAATTTATTATTTAAATCTAATTAAATAAAAACTAATACAATCTAATTAGAGATGATCTTAGTCCAACTAAGAGCCTAATTAAATTAGACTAAATTAAATTTAAATCTAGTTTAATTTTTAATCAAATCAAATATTGGGTGCATACAAGTCCTAATTGAATAGGAACTTGTTCTTCCTTGCAATTGGCTTATCTAATAAACCAATTGGACTTGATCCAATCAAGTCCAAACTAAATCTAATTAAATCATGTTCAATTAGACTTAATCTTAGCTCTTTTACTTAATTTAATTAAATCAATTAGCAATTCAATTGCTAATTGATTCTCCTGTAACACTTGCACTAGGTCAAACATCTATCGTATTGATTTTTGACCTTAGAATAATTCTAAATCATTGATCAACCATCCGATCAGATTGAAACCTCTTATGTATGTGATCCCATAGGTTTAAATCTAAGCTAGTAGTATAAAAATAAATTTTTGTACTAATCAAAGTGACCATCTAGCAATGGTACTCGATGATTGGATAGGTTGAATGTATAAAGCAACACTTTTAGAACCCATATGAAAATAGTTTTCATATAATTCATCTCCTTGACCGTAATTCTCATAGGACAACTCAAAGTTTAACTATCAACTCTGATTAGGTCATCCACATTATATTTTAAAATATTAAATCCATCTCAAGGATTATCCTAGTCATGGTTTTGCTAAATTGAAATACAGTAATGCATTTTCTCCAACTCTTGGAGTGATCAATCCCATCTTGATCACTAACTGACTACCCAAGTACTTGACTGTGCCTAGAAATCTTTCATCAATATATTAAAAATTTAGATAGTCTAGTATCAAAGCACAATGAGTTTCTTGCAAACCACCATGGTGATCAGAGGTCTAAGGGACACTTATATTCTTATCCCTTTAGAGCAATTCTCAATAGCAAAATGCTCTATAGTTGGTCACGTTCGGTGATGATGTACCCTTATATCTCACCTATATGCCATACCAATATCTCCACACTTCTTTATTAAGAGGATAATCAACCTATATGGCATACAATAACCTATACTTCATAAACATTACCATCCTAATTAACAACGTATCATTTATCATGAACAATTTAAAAACTAATCGATAAATCCCCTCTTTATCAAAATAAAATAGTTCTAAGGACTTCATCACAATAAAAGAGTTCAATAGAAGATGTAGACTTTATGATAAAAATGTCAAAATATTTATTTCATTTAATAATAAATTATTTATAATTAAAAAATAGCACAACCATCAATAGGCTGATGATTGGCTTTGGGACATATTTCCCAACATTGATGACCTCCATTGCTAAAGACTTTGGTTTACTTCTTTGCACCATCTCTAGAGTTATAGTCATTCTTCTGTTTGATAGCTGCATCAATTTTTCTAGACTTTCCTAGAGAACCCACAGCATTCTTGTACAAGCACTTGCTAATACCATGACATGTGCTCCTCAAAACTATGCCTATCTACCTACATACACCACTCCACCTAGAACTGTACATCTCTAGTGCTAGTACAAGGATATAGATCCTCCCCTTGCACCCTCTACTCTGACTCATGTCATACTCTTGTCCATGTATGAAGCCACCTCTGCCCAGTGCTCCACCTGAAATTGAAGTCCATCTAATGCCACAGAAGAACTTGACAATATAATCAAGTCACCCAAGACCAACCATCCAATGCTATACTACTGGGCCTACCGCTACACCTTGAAGACTGTCGCTGCCCTTGCAAACCCTCTGCACTCTATGGATCTCTTCGAAGCCATCTTGGGAACTTTCGCAATCCATGGGTACCTCCAAAATCAAAGAGCTCATCCAACTCTTTAAAATTAGTAATTGAACCCTAGAAAATTTTATCCTAGCACTTTATGCTCTTCTGCCCCTATACCAACTATTGCTTCAATTTTACCTCAAGGAATTGCAGCTTAAATCTTATCCTAGGCTTAGACCCATCTATTTCATCTTAAGACTCAACATCGCCTCCTTATAGGTATCTGGATCCTCTCTTATTGCACACATCCCATCCTCCACCTAAACCATGACTCTCGCTGGTGTCCTTGTAGAAGAAAACACCTGATCCATTATCAGCTGTCCAGCCCTAACTTGTTGGACATCCACCATTGCTGCTCCCATCTCAGATACTCCGCAACACCATGGGCACCATTGAAACCATCGAGGATTTTTACCTCCTCTGAACCTGTTGCAACTATCCATGGATCAACCATATCCATCATCCCCAAGGATTCATAAATCATTACTATGGTCAAACCACTGAATACATCCCGACTACTTCCTTGCCTTCCTGTAATCGAAGAATGTATAATTACTTCTTTAGCTTTCCTTCGACCATTATCCCTTGGGTGATCGCTCATCATCTACCAAACTATCCCATGCTGCCCATCTTCTCAGAGAATCCTAATCCTTACCTGTTATGTACCCCGGCCTTTCCACCAAGACTGCCTCCAACAAAAGTTGGATAAGCAAATCATGCACCCATGTTGGAAGAATCTAGGATTTCTAGCATGTATTTTAATTTTTTTTAAAAAATCTAATAGCAAAAGCCATAGATTAATCTAATTAATCTATAAAATATGCAAATAAATCCTAGACCTAGGATCTAATAATATGATCAAAGCATGCATATACATTTAAAAACTAAACAAAATACAAAATCATGATATCCATCATATCAACATTAAATAGGAAAACTATATCTGGTTTAGTGGAAGAAAGAGATCGAATCTCTCTTACCTTTCATAAGTCGGGATCTTAACTTACTAATCTAAGGTTGCGATTGTCGCTTCAAGACACACATGCATCCGGTCTCTATGATACCAATTGAAGGAAAAATCCTATTTTCCACCGTAGGATTGTGCAGATTTGATTAGATATGAGATGGATTTTTCTAAAAAATTTTTAAATGATCTGATTAGATCTAAGAGTTCTCAAATTCGATCATGGTAATTTGATATTAAAAATTAAAATAAAAATTAAATGAGATTTAATTTCATATCTTGTTTGGGTAATCTAATTATCCTACAATGATCCTGATGTTTCCTGAGGTTCTGGATGGAGCCACGCACACACCTAACCTCTACCAGTATCCACTCGAGAAAGATCTAGATGTCTTCTCTTCATAAATCTTTTCTCTAAAGATTAGATCTGAATTTGATCTGAATGTCCTTCAAAAAACTTTTGATGGCAGTGTGTCCGTCTCATGAACACTATCGCATAGATGCTGAACTCTTCACAAATTTGATTGGATCTTCTTCTTAGATTTATGCCTAACTTTTTAGGCATGTAGAAGAGAGGGAGAGAGAGGATAAAGGGGGCATGGTATTTTTGGAATACTAGCCTTTGGGTATGAAGAATATTTCTTAATGAAGAGCCTTGGCACAAGGATTTTTATACAAAAGCATAGCGCCAAGTTAGAGTCCCACTTTAACCAAAATCCTCTTTTTTTTCGACCATTGGGACTCCTGGACCTGATCTCCATGAAAATCCCTAAATCCCATCTAATTTTGATGACAAAAATCAATCTAGAAGGTGGCAGCATGAGCAGATAAGAAAGAGTCCACTGCACCTAGGACTCTTCCCTCAAGAGTTTGATCTGAATCAAACTCTATCATAACTCTACCTAGATACCTTCAAAAATCGCAAAATTTGGTACACCCAATGTATAGTGCATGCTCTATCACATATCCAAAAATTAGATCAAAATGTTTTCTAAAAGGTTTTCTAGAAGCATCTAATCAGGTGACCCTCAATTCTCTCAAATAGGTCAACTTTTGACCTTAGTCCAATTTGACTATGAATGGATTTAATTTCTACAATTAATCTGATCTGAACTTATTTCAGTCAAATAAAAATAAACCCATACAAAATACAAGAATGAGTCAAATCAAATTTGACTTGGTTGCGATGAATTAGAAAAATTTTAGGAGAAAGGTAGGCTTAATCATGTGCTAGCACGATTATCTTGAACTTGATTGGATCTAATCCAAGTCAATCAAAATGGATTAGTTCAATTGATGATCACCAGATTCAAACCCTTGTTTGTGTGACCCAGTTAGGTTCAGTTCTGTATGGTAATGGGATATGTCATGATCTCTATCATCGACATCATCGAAACTCCTTTCGATGGATCAGAACTCTTCTGATTCGAACAGCTAGAATGATCGATCATCTAAATCATTCTAATTGCTCCCAAAATCCACCAGTGACACCTAGCAGTATATGGTGGCAACCCATCAGAGCTGAATGCGAACCTCTTGGTGCAGCTACCTGTGTGATTAAGTTCTTCTATCTTGAGCCCCGATCAGATTAGGGTTAAGGTGAACTCGTCAAACCCTAGTCTCTGTCATATGATGTAATCATTCGATTCGAGTCCAATGTGAAAATCTAAATAGAAACTCTTTCTATTATTTCACTCTGCCATGGCCATGGGCTTCTGGACTTGATTCTCATGATTATCATAGGGCTGCTCCTCTACCACCGAGGTAGATAGATTCCATCTTGATGCAATCCAGTTCCTACAATGAACATGCTATAGCCAACATACACCTCAGGGTTCCATATGGCTAGGAGACCGAGTAATGGTGTAGTCAAACTATAACACCCTCAAGGTGAACTGCCGATGCACCTCAGGTCAAAGAACCAGACACACTACTGCAGCATCGAGTCAGTCATTGACGAGAAGGTAGACTTCCCTAATGACTACTCGAGGTGGTCACGCTCAGTGCCCTCGTTCTCTAACGAGTACCTGTACTCTCGCTCCGGTGTCTCCACACCGTAGACTCAAGACTCATCTACTAAAGAGAAGCGATTGTACACCAACCTTCCGGATCAATCACCATCCTCGTGATGATCCTATGGTCGGAGCAATTTATGAGTTAATAATGATTATTCATGTCTTAAATTTTCAACTCTTGAAAATATGAATTATCATTACCATTAACTCAAAGGATGTATCACAGACACTAAATACACATATGTGATAGAAAATAACCCATTTATTGATTTTAGTCAAAATTATAATTTTGCCCCTAGAAGTGTATTACAAGTGTCAGCCAATTCTGGCTTCTAGGGCACATATATCTAACAATCTCCCACTTGTCCTAAAGCCAATTGGCTACAAGTCTAAGTCCCATCTTCTCAAGGTGGGCTTCGATCTTCTGCTGGCCCAACGGCTTTGTAAGTGGGTCTGCCACATTATCTGTGGAGTTGACTCTCTTGACCTCGACGTAACCCTTTCTCGAGGTAATCGCGGATGAGGTGGTATCGCCGCTCAATATGCTTGGATTTCTGGTGAGACCTCGGCTCCTTAGCAAGGGCTATGGCGCCATTGTTGTCGCAGTATAGAGGAATGGCATCTGATGGCATTACTCCAATTTCTGCAGCAAACTTCTTGTACCAGAATGCTTCCTTCGCAGCCTCTGATGCAGTATATATTCTGCTTCCATGGTGGAATCTGCTATCACAGTTTGCTTGGAACTCTTCCAGCTGACAGCACCACCATTGCACACAAACAGACTGCCAGATGTCGACTTTCGATCATCTATATCAGACATGAAATCCGAGTCTGTGTATCCCTGGACTTGGAGTTCTCCATTACCAAAGACCAACATCATATCCTTAGTTCTTCTCAAGTACTTAAGGATACATTTCACAGAAGTCCAGTGTTCTTCACCTGGATTTGACTGATATCTGCTTGTGACACTCACAGCATGGGCTATATCAGGTCGTGTACATAGCATGGCATACATGAGGCTCCCTATTGCAGAAGCATAAGGGATCTTGCTCATGCGTTCTATTTCCTCAGGTGTGCTGGGGCACATCTTCTTGGAAAGATGAATACCATGTCTGAAGGGTATTAATCCCCTCTTAGAGTTTTCCATACTAAACCTCTTTAGTACTTCCTCTATGTACATCTTCTGTGAAAGTCCTAGCATCCTATTCGGTCTATCCCTATAGACCTTAATTCCTAGAATAAAGGATGCTTCACCTAGGTCTTTCATGGAGAATTCCTTGGACAACCACATTTTGACTGATGTCAACATGGGAATATCATTCCCAATAAGGAGGATGTCATCCACGTACAATACGAGGAAGACAACAGCGCTCCCACTGACCCTTTTTGAAAACACATGGTTCCTCTTCATTTTTGATGAAACCAAACTTTTTGATCACATCATTGAAACGAGTGTTCCAGCTCCGAGATGCTTGCTTAAGTCCATATATGGACCTTTGCAGCTTGCAAACCTTGTGATCAGTATCACTGGATGTGAAACCTAGCGGCTGTTCCATATAGATATCTTCCTCAAGATATCCATTTAGGAATGCCGTTTTCACGTCCATTTGCCATATTTCATAATCGAAATAGGCTGCAACGGCAAGCAATGTGCGGATGGATTTTAGCATAGCCTACTGGGGAAAAGGTATCCTGATAGTCAATGCCTTCGCGTTGACTATAACCTTTTGCCACTAGTCTAGCCTTGAATGTCTCCACATTCCCATCTGCACCAATCTTTCTCTTGAAGATCCATTTACACCCAATAGGTACTATACCTTCTGGTGGATCTACCAAGGTCCAGACTGGTTTGAGTGCATCGAGTCAATTTCTGACTGCATTGCCTCTAGCCATTTCTCGGAGTCGATATCTGATATCGCCTCGTTGTAGGTTTTGTAGGTTTTGGGATCATCACCATGAGCACCATTACCTACGAGGAACATTTCCTCTACTTCCTCTGAAATAATACCTAAGTATCTTTCAGGGGGATGGGAAAACTCTTTCCGATCTACGAGGTGGAGGAGGTAGTGTTCTTATTGGCTCAACCTGATTTGGTTCCACTTGGTCCTTAGCTCGTTCCACTTGTGAGACTTTCTCATCAAGCTTGATCTATTTTCCAATGCCGCTATCTTGAATAAACTATTTTTCAAGAAAGATGGCATGTCGACTCACAATCACATTGTGGTCTTCTGGAATGTAGAAATAGTATCCTAATGACTCTTTAGGATATCCTATGAATCGAGCTCTAAAGGACCTAAACTCTAACTTGTCCGCTTGTTGTCTTTTGACATGAGCCGGACAACCCCAAATTCTGAGATGACTCAGACTTGGTTTCTTACCGTGCCATATCTCATACGGTGTGGTAGGAACGGTTTTAGAGGGAACCCTATTCAGTAGATAGATTGAAGTTAACAATGATGAGTGTCCCCAAAGAAAATCAGGGAGGTCTGTGAAGCTCATCATGGATCGAACCATATCCAATAGAGTCCGATTTCTCCATTCTGAAACCCCGTTGAGTTGAGGTGTTCCTGGTGGAGTCCATTGAGAGACTATGCCATTTTTCCTTAAGATAGTCTAGGAATTCCCGGCTAAGGTATTCACCTCCTCGATCTGATCGAAGAACCTTAATGGGTTTTTTCAGTTTGTTTTTCTACTTCATGTCTGAATTCTTTGAACTTTTCAAAAGCTTCAGACTTGTGTCTCATAAGATACACATACCCATACCTAGACAGATCATCGGTAAAGGTAATGAAGTAGACAAAATTGCCTCTAGCCGGCACATCAAATGGGCCGCACACATCAGTATGTACTAGGGCAAGGAGATCTGTGGCCCTCTCCCCATGTCCAACAAAAGGGAGTTTAGTCATTTTGCCTTGAAGACAAGATTCACAAGTTGGATATGACTCAAAAGTCAATGGACTCAATAGCCCATTTTTCTCCAATTTGTTGATCCTATCTTCTGCTATATGACCTAATCTCAGGTGCCATAGATATCTGTCGTTTGGACTATCCCTAGGTCGTTTGGCATTCACGTTTTGCTCGATAGTTAAAATAGGTACATCAATATGTAGCTGATAAAGACCATTAATAAGGAAACCATTTGCAATTTTATTTCTTTCATAAAGAATGTTACAATGGTCCTTAAAGAAGGTGATCACATAACCTTCTTGTGCTAAGCATGAAACAGAAATCAAATTCCTGCTAGCTGCAGGCACATAATAATAACAGTCTTTCAAAACTAAGTCTAAACCAGATGGTAATCGAAGAGGGTATGTTCCCACGGCTACTGCAGCAACTCTTGCTCCATTACCGATGCGTAGGATCATGTCTCCATCCCTCAGCCTCCTGCTATCCTCAAGACCCTGCATAGAAGTGCACAGATGAGCACTAGAACCAGAGTCAAGCACCCAACTGGATGCAGAAGAAACCGTAAGGTTAGACTCAATAACGAGCATACCTCCAGAAGGACCTTCCTTCTTGTTCTTCAGGGTGGCCAGGTAAGTAGGGCAGTTTCGCTTCCAATGGCCATCGCTGTTGCAATGGAAATACTTTCCTTTGCCATCGGCCTTCTTCTTCGGCTCTGCCTTCTTCTTCTTTGATCCTTCCACCTTTTGCTTTTTCACAGACTTCTTTTTCTTTCCATAAGACTTTCTTTTGGAAGAAGTCCGTTCCATAGCAAGAACTGAGCCTTTAGAACCTTTCATAGAAAGCTCAGCGGTAACCAGCATATTCATTAATTCGGCCAAGGAATTTTGAAGTTTATGCATGTGGTAATTCATGATGAATTGCCCATATGCATCAGTCAAGGATTGCAGAATAATATCGTCATTCTGCAGGTCCAAGTCCAACTTCACACCGAGCTTCTCAAGCTCTTCCATGTCCTTGATCATTGTCAGACAGTGATCTTGGACTGACTGCCCATCACGCATCTTAGCCTTAAAAAGTCATTTCGTGACTTGATATTTGGCTGCGCGACTCTGTTCACCAAACATCTCCTGCAGGTGAGCCAACATTTGGCGAGCAGTCCCGATATCTTCATGTTGGCGCTGGAGCTCATCAGACATCGAGCCCAACATGTAATATCTGGCCTTATTATCTTCGTCTATCCATTTTTCCAGAGACGCTCTCTGTTCAGTGGATGGACGGGCTGGTAAGGTGGGAGGGTCCTGGTCCAAAACATGGGTTAACTTCTCAGAACCCAAAATAATTTTGTAGTTCCTGAGCCAATCTTTATAATTGGGTCCAGTCAGTCTATGTGTGTCCAGGATACGTGCCAATGGGTTGGACGCAGACATTTTCCTGTAGAGAGTCAAAGATTCTAGTTAGATACTGTAATTTTGACTTGACCAATTTGTTTAGGAAATTTTATTTTTAAACAAATTAGCTCCCACTATTTTCTCGGATCCCTACACTCCCTCTGTAGAGATGCAAAAATCTCCACGATTAATGATTTCTAGTGGGTGGTGCGGTCTCACCAACTGACTCATCACCTCACCTAACAGTTATTGGTGATGGGTTAGCCAATGAGTGAACAACTCTTGTTCAATGATTCTCTAATCATGGTGCACCCAAACTTGGTCTCTAATTCATGAATCTCACCGTATCCGGAAATATTGATCCACTCCTTAGTTAAGTCAGACCCACCATTTGCATAGACTGGGTTCCTAATTGAGTCTCTCACCGTATCCAAAATATTGAGCCCAACTCATCCTCCAGCCCATAGCATCCAATGCCTAATAGACATGGTTGCATCTTTCCGGTGCAACTGAGCCACTGTATCCAGCCGAGAACAATCAACCCCGGGAAGGGCCCGCACATCTACAATGGTGGAAGACCTCAGACTTAATCTTTTCTTAGGGAGAATTGATTCAGGTCTCATTAAACTAGACTTGGCTTAGTCATAACAATTATGACTAACCTAGTGGCATGGGTTAGCTCGGATTATTGACCACCTCAGATCAGAACTGTGTCAACAGATATGGCCAGGTAAGTGAGACCGGTGGAAGGAATATGCCATTAACTCGTACAAGAACGCATTCAGGTCGAGTAGCTTCCAATTAAAAACCAGTCGGTCGTATGTGCCAAACTTACCTTAGACACCAAATTGTTGAGTCAGAACCAATTGGGTTAGCCTACAATCCAGACTCTAACCTCTGAGCCTAATTAGGTCTTGCTTGATCGTGACTGACTCGATCTTGACCCAGACTTAATCCTATTAGGCTGGTCAATTTAAGCATTGTTGATCCCATCTAACCAACTCTTGATTCGGTTTGATCAACCGCTTAGACCTAATTGAGCTACCCAAGCCCGAACCCAGTATTATGAATATGTCTTAGATCTGAAATTCTCAATTTTAGACCTAATTAATATTCCATAAACTTAATTCTTAATTAAGTAGGGTTCATAAACAAAATATGCACAATAAATCCTAGGGTTTCAGGATCTAGGGTTTTGCAGAAAGTAAGTTTTGGGTTTCTGATTAAGGACGAACACGCAGCACCCCTACACACCCCATCGAATGGGAAGAGAGGGCCTTTAAACCCTTCTTCGTTCTTATGACCGGACGGCCAAGAGGAACGCCTTAATCAGGAACATTCAATACTACAAAACAGTTATAGATCTATATCATATATCTCATATACAAATTAGATCTAATCATGGCATATTTTGCATACATCTCATGTATCATAATCATGCATATTTTTCAGATCTAAATTATCTCATAATAATCTAAAAAATTAGATTTAAATTGATCTAATCAAAATAAATTCTAATCTAGACACATTATTATGTAGAACTATTCTACAACTAGTCTAGACATGCATCAATCATATCTCATATGATATTTAAAATTAAATAATTTTTATTTGCTATTTTTTAGATTATTATAATAATTATAATATCAAAAAATAGTAAATAAATAGATCTAAAATATGATTTAATTAAAATAAATACATGATCATAAGACTATTCTATAGAACTATTCTATTCTAGAACTAGTCATGCATCTTCATAATCTTAGATCTAAATCATTTAATTTTAATTTTTTGATTTTAGATCTGATCACATCTCATGTGATCTAAAATCTTAATTAGATCTAAATTAAAATAAAATTAGATCTAAATCAGAATCTATGGCTATGATACAGTTGAAGAAATCCTATTTTCTCAGATCTGATCAGATAGATATTTTCATCAATCAAATCTATTCTCAGATCTAATCATATATCAAAATAAAATAAATTAAATCAGATTTAATTTTACTTATTTGGGTAATCTATTATCATGATCTAATATCTATTATATCTAATTAATCTAATGTTAAATATATATCTTAATCTATTATCAAATATTTTAAATTAGCTAATCAAAATTCAAATAAATCAATATCAATATCAAATCAAATAAATAAATCAATAAAATAATGAAATTAACTATTCTAGAATCTATGATATAATCTATTCATTAACATTCTAATTTCAGAATATAGTCTATAGATCAATATCATTTAGAAATTTGATCAATCTAATCTCAAAAGATCAATTTTCTATCAATTTCTAATTTCTTAATCTGATTCAATCAGATAATAATCATTAAAATCATTCAAATCAAATTTATTTCATAATCAAATGATTTCAAATATCAATCATTTTAGAATTATGAACTATTGATCTAATCAAATCAATCTAGTTATCAATTAATGAATTTAGATCCAAATTATTTTTAAATTTTCAATTCTATAGATTATGAATCTTCATCATGACATCAATGAAAATTTTATTTAACTTTTTTGATTTATCAATTAAATGATCATCAAAATCATTTAATTTAAAATTAATAAAAAGATTTAGAATCCATTAGAACTGAACCTTTCTTGTTGAAGGGAAATCCTGATTTCCGGTCCAGGTTCGTTCAGATCTGATCAGATCAAGAGATATATTTCAAAAATTTTTTCTCTTGATCCAATCAGATCTTGGGATGTTTTCAGATCTAATTCTTATTATTTTAATAAATAAAATAAAATAAGATAAATTAAATCAAATTTAATTTACCTGATTTGGGTAATCCTATTACCCTGTTGATGATCCTGTTTGCAGCGGAAGGTTCTGGATCTAGCCACGCAAGCGCCTGGCCTCTACCGGTATCCACTCGGGCTGGATCTGGAGATCCTCTTCTTCTCTATCACACCTCCAAAAATTCAGATCTGGATCTGATCTGGAGGATCTTCAAAACTCTTTTGAAGATCAGCAGTCGTCCTTTGCAGCAGCGCAGCCTTCTTGCTTTTGATCGCCTTTCTCTTGATCTGAATCGCACCAACCAAATCCAAAACTCCTTTTGGACGTGGAGAGCAAGGGGAGAAGAGGTTTGGCATGGAGAAGGAGGGGAGAGGCAGCCTTGGGGTGGGGAAATTCTTCAATTGAATCTTTTTTTTTTTGAGTTGGCGCAGGGTCTTATTTATAGACTAAGCTGTGATCCAACTCCTCTTCTTCCCAACCAATCACAACCCTTTGTGAAATCAGATCTAAATCTGATTGGTGGGAATAGAGTCCCCTGGATTCCTCCTTAGAGGGTGCCTAAGACCAGTCAAAGTTGGATTCTTAGAAGAACTCTAATTGGAATCCAAAAAGGAGGATGGAGTCCTTGTCCAACAAGGACTCCTAGGCGCCTCCAACTTGGGCTCACGCCACCCTAGGGTGGCGTGCGCCCTTCTCCTTGCCAGGTTCTGGCAGGGGGACAGGCCCCCACCAGCTCTCCAATAGGTGCATGACATGTGGTCAAAAGTCAAAGTGTCAATGGTCAACGTTTGACCAGTCAAAGGTAGACTTTTGACCAAAGTCAAAGAACAAGAAATGGCAGGTGACCAAAAATGGCAGGTAATGTCTTACAAAATAAGACAACCTTTTCTGACTTGGACAACCTCCAGTCAGACCATATGAAGGCCTCTGATTGAGCACAAACTCCTTTGGCTCAGACAGGACAACTTATTTATGATAGCAAAAGAAGAACGTTAGGTTCAATCGAGTGCTAGCACGATTTCCTTGAACCTAATTGAATCTCATTCAGATCAATTGAACTAGATCAGTTCAATTGATGATCACCAGATTCAAACCCTTGTTTGTGTGACCCAGTTAGGTTCAGTTCTGTATGGTAATGGGATATGTCATGATCTCTATCATCGACATCATCGAAACTCCTTTCGATGGATCAGAACTCTTCTGATTCGAACAGCTAGAATGATCGATCATCTAAATCATTCTAATTGCTCCCAAAATCCACCAGTGACACCTAGCAGTATATGGTGGCAACCCATCAGAGCTGAATGCGAACCTCTTGGTGCAGCTACCTGTGTGATTAAGTTCTTCTATCTTGAGCCCCGATCAGATTAGGGTTAAGGTGAACTCGTCAAACCCTAGTCTCTGTCATATGATGTAATCATTCGATTCGAGTCCAATGTGAAAATCTAAATAGAAACTCTTTCTATTATTTCACTCTGCCATGGCCATGGGATTTCTGGACTTGATTCTCATGATTCATCATAGGGCTGCTCCTCTACCACCGAGGTAGATAGATTCCATCTTGATGCAATCCAGTTCCTACAATGAACATGCTATAGCCAACATACACCTCAGGGTTCCATATGGCTAGGAGACCGAGTAATGGTGTAGTCAAACTATAACACCCTCAAGGTGAACTGCCGATGCATCTCAGGTCAAAGAACCAGACACACTACTGCAGCATCGAGTCAGTCATTGACGAGAAGGTAGACTCCCTAATGACTACTCGAGGTGGTCACGCTCAGTGCCCTCGTTCTCTAACGAGTACCTGTACTCTCGCTCCGGTGTCTCCACACCGTAGACTCAAGACTCATCTACTAAAGAGAAGCGATTGTACACCAACCTTCCGGATCAATCACCATCCTCGTGATGATCCTATGGTCGGGAGCAATTTATGAGTTAATAATGATTATTCATGTCTTAAATTTTCAACTCTTGAAAATATGAATTATCATTACCATTAACTCAAAGGATGTATCACAGACACTAAATACACATATGTGATAGAAAATAACCCATTTATTGATTTTAGTCAAAATTATAATTTTGCCCCTAGAAGTGTATTACAAGTGTCAGCCAATTCTGGCTTCTAGGGCACATATATCTAACAATCTCCCACTTGTCCTAAAGCCAATTGGCTACAAGTCTAAGTCCCATCTTCTCAATCGCTGCTGGCCCAATTGTAAGTGGGTCTGCACATTAAATCTTTCGCCTTTGGATCATCAGTTTGCTTGGAACTCTTCCAGCTGACAGCTCCACCATTGCACACAAACAGACTGCCAGATGTCGACTTTCGATCATCTATATCAGACATGAAATCTGAGTCTGTGTATCCCTGGACTTGGAGTTCTCCATTACCAAAGACCAACATTATATCCTTAGTTCTTCTCAAGTACTTAAGGATACATTTCACAGAAGTCCAGTGTTCTTCACCTGGATTTGACTGATATCTGCTTGTGACACTCACAGCATGGGCTATATCAGGTCGTGTATATAGCATGGCATACATGAGGCTCCCTATTGCAGAAGCATAAGGGATCTTGCTCATGCGTTCTATTTCCTCAGGTGTGCTAGGGCACATCTTCTTGGAAAGATGAATACCATGTCTGAAGGGTATTAATCCCCTCTTAGAGTTTTCCATACTAAACCTCTTTAGTACTTTCCTCTATGTACATCTTCTGTGAAAGTCCTAGCATCCTATTCGGTCTATCCCTATAGACCTTAATTCCTAGAATAAAGGATGCTTCACCTAGGTCTTTCATGGAGAATTCCTTGGACAACCACATCTTGACTGATGTCAACATGGGAATATCATTCCCAATAAGGAGGATGTCATCCACGTACAATACGAGGAAGACAACAGCGCTCCCACTGACCCTTTTTGAAAACACATGGTTCCTCTTCATTTTTGATGAAACCAAACTTTTTGATCACATCATTGAAACGAGTGTTCCAGCTCCGAGATGCTTGCTTAAGTCCATATATGGACCTTTGCAGCTTGCAAACCTTGTGATCAGTATCACTGGATGTGAAACCTAGCGGCTGTTCCATATAGATATCTTCCTCAAGATATCCATTTAGGAATGCCGTTTTCACGTCCATTTGCCATATTTCATAATCGAAATAGGCTGCAACGGCAAGCAATGTGCGGATGGATTTTAGCATAGCCACTGGGGAAAAGGTATCCTGATAGTCAATGCCTTCGCGTTGACTATAACCTTTTGCCACTAGTCTAGCCTTGAATGTCTCCACATTCCCATCTGCACCAATCTTTCTCTTGAAGATCCATTTACATCCAATAGGTACTATACCTTCTGGTGGATCTACCAAGGTCCAGACTTGGTTTGAGTGCATCGAGTCAATTTCTGACTGCATTGCCTCTAGCCATTTCTCGGAGTCGATATCTGATATCGCCTCGTTGTAGGTTTTGG
>QRFJ01005916.1:0-42500 GCA_006176705.1 Cocos nucifera
AGAGATGTTTGATTATTTAAATAAATTCTAGCTACCAATATTTTCTTTGGACCCTATACTTCTTGTGAGATGCAAAATCTCGATATTAATGATTTTTAGTGGATGGGCGTCCATCACTGACTCATCACCTCACCTAACAGTATTGGTGATAGGATTAGCCCAATGAACTGAACAACTCTCTTATCAATGATCTCTAATCATGGTGCGCACAGATTTGATTCTCTAATTCATGAATCTCAACCTGTCCGAAATATTGATCCATCCTAGTTAAGTCAGATCCACCATTTGTATAAATGGATTCTAATTAGGTCCTGTCACCATATCCAAAATATTGAGTCCATCCATCTCAGCGCGTAAGATCCAATGCCTAATAGATAGGTTCTTTCTCGATGCAACTAAACCACTATGACCACCCAAGAACAATCAACCCAAAAAGGGCCGCATATCTACAATGTAGAAGACCTTGAACTTAATCTTCTTAGGGAGATTTGATTTTAGATCTCTTAAACTTGACTTGAACAGCCATAACCATTATGACTAACTAGTGGCATGGGTTAGTTCGGATCATTAGCACACTTAGATCAGGCTGATCGACAAATATGACTAGGTAAGTGAGATCGGTGGAGAGGTATATCATTAACTCGACAGAACACATTGAGTCGAGTGTTTCAATTAAAAAACCAATCGATCGTATCTGCCAAACTTACCTTAGATAATTTGAGCCAGAATCAATCGAATTAGCCTACAATCAGACCTAACCATTGAGCCTAATTAGGTCTTAACTTGATCGATCACTCATGGTGAACTTCGACTTGACCTCAGAGCTTATCCTACTAGGCTGGTCAATTATAGCATCTTGATCCATCTAACCGACTCTTGATCGAATTTGGATCAAATCGCTAGACCTATTAAGTCTAGCCAACCAATTTTATGAATATATCTAGATCTGAAAATTCTCAATTTTAGACGTATTATTTCATATCATATTCTTTATTAAGTTTAGGTTCATAAATAAAATTAAATAAATTCTAGATTTCAGGAATCTAGAATTTTGCAACAAATATTTTTAATTTTTTATAGGACGAATGCACAGCACCCTATACATAAAGAACATCCCATCGAATGGAGAAGAGGGCTTTATCCTTCTTGTTCTTAAATAACGACGCCAAGGGGAAACACGTTACCAAAAACGATGAATCTCAAAAACTAGTTTGATCTACATCATATAACACATATAAAAATTGATCTAACTTAAAAACATGTTTTGCATACATCTCATATATTCATATTGCATGTTTCAAATCTAATTATCTTTTAAATATCTAAAAAATAAAATTTAACATTTGATCATATCAAATTAAATTTATTCAAGATAACTTTGTAGATCTATTCTACACTAGTTTAAACATGCATTAATCATATCTCTATGAACAAATTAAATAAAGTTATTTTTATTTTTAGATCTAATTATATATTTATAATATTAAAAAATAATAAATAAATGATCTAAAATCATAATTAATCAATAAATTATGTAATGTTAGACACACATAGAATAATTTATTCCTAGTCTAATCATGCATCTCATACAATCTTAGATCTAAATTATAATTTTATTTTTTTTTAATTTTAGATCTAATCATTTTCATATATATCTAATCAATCTAATTATTAGATCAAAAATATATTAAATTAGATCTATATAATTATGGAACTTGGCTCTGATACAAGTTGAAGGAAAAATTCATTTTTTGGATCAAGTTATTCAGAATTGATTGATCAAGAGAGATATTTCAAAAAAATTTCTCTTAGATTCAATCAGATACTGAGACTCTTCAAATAATCTTATTATTTAAATAATAAAATAATAAATTAATAAATTAAATTATATCTTTGTTATGGATACTCTATTATCTATGATGATCCGATGTTGCCTGAGGTTCGGATGAGCCACGCAAGTGTTTGACCTGCTTGATATCCACTAGAAGGATCTAGAGATCTTCTCCTTCTCAATCTATCCTCCAAAATTAGATCTAGTCTGATTTGAAGGTCTTTCAAATGACTTTTGAGATCTGCCATTGTCTCTTGCAGTAGTGCTGCCTTTCCTTTCTTATCGCTTTCTTTGCGCGATCGCACCAAACTCAATGCCAAAAACTCTTGAACTGGATAGGAGAGAGAGGACCTAAAGGTGGCATGGAGAGAAAGGGAAAGAAGCCTTGTGGCATGGGCAAAGTGTAAAACTCTCATTCTAGGTGAGATAGGATTTATATAGATCCTGCTGCGCCATGCAGTGCAATCATCCCACAACACGGTCTTGTGCATCAAGATCTAAATCTGATTGATGAGATGACATCATTAATTCAATCGATTAGAGTCCCCTTATAAACCTCCTAGGTGGCCCAGACTGGTCAGAAGAGGACTCCTTTGGCGCCACCAAGTTGAACCATGAGCCAACCTGGAGTCCATCTGTTTGGGACTCAAGCATGATCCTCATGGGCGCACGCCTCCCTACGCATGTACCCCTCCCTTTCTTTCTTTTGCAGTGGCAAGCCCATGTTCTCTCCTATGGTGCAGTACATGGGCATATGTTAAGTGTCAAAGGTCATATTGACAGTCAAAAGAACAGATTTAGCAGGTGACGAAATAATGTAGTATTGTCTCAAATTTATTCTCATAAATTAAGACAACCATTTTTTGATTGGACAAGTCTAGTCAGACAAGTAAAAGTTTTTGAGGAGTCCAAATATTTGGCTCGTCAAGAAAGCTTTAATGTTTGTTGAAGGAAGAATATTAGCTCATCATGTACTAGCACGATTTTCTTATATATGAATCTTATTCAAAATCAATTGAACTAGTTAGTCCAATTGATGATATCCAGATCTAAACCCTTATTTGTATGATCCAGTTAGGTTCAGTTCCATATGGTAATGGGATACGTCACGATCTCTATATTGACAATATCGAAATACCTTCCGATAGATCAGAGACTTTTTTATTCAGATAACAGAATGATTGATCATCCAAATCATTCTAAATGCTCCCAAAATCCACAGCTGACACCTAGCGCATTGGTGGCAACCCATCAGAACTGAAAATGAACCTCTTGGTGTAGTTACCTATGTGATTAAGTTCCTCTATCTTGAGCCCCAATCGGATTAGGGTTAAGGCGATCTCGTCAAACCCTAATTTCTATCATATGAATTAATCATTCATTTCAGGTCTAATATGGAAATCCTAATAGAAACTCTTTCTATTATTTCACTCTACCATGGCCATGGGTCTATGAATTTGTTCTCATGATCATCATAGGATGTCCTCATCTACCGAGGTAGATGATCCCTATTGGTATAATCCAATTCCCTACAATGAACTGCTATAGCAACATACACCTTAGGATTTCGAATGGCTAGAGATCGAGTTATTGGTTAGTTCAAACTATAACACCCTCAAGGTAAACTACCGATGCATCTTAGGCAAAAGACCAGACCACACCATACAAGCTTCGAGCTAGTCATCGATGAGAGATAACTTCCTCATAATGCTCGAGGTGGTCACGCTCAGTGCCCTCGTTCTCTAATGAGTACCTGTACTCTCGCTCCAGTATCTCTACATCATAGACTTAAAACTCATCTATCCTAAAGAAACGATCGTACACCAATCTTTCGAATCAATCACCATCTCATGATATCCTACGGTCGAGAGCATTTTATGAGTTAATAATGAAAATTCATGTCTTAAATTTTTAATTCTTAAAAATATGAACCATCATTACCATTAACTCAAAGAATGTATCACGAACACTTTCAAATACACATTGCGATAGAAAATAATTCATTTTATTTTTATAGTTAAAATTATAATTTTGCTCTTAAATGTGTATTACAAGTGTCAGCCAATTCTGGCTTCTAGGGCACACATATCTAACACAAGTAGCAGATATTTATGGTTCAACAACTTCGAAAGGTACTCTAGTTGAATATGCAATTTATTTTTTATTTTCATGTAAATGAAATTAAACAACTTAATCTTTATTTTCAAAATTAACATATGATTTTTTTGAAATTATGAAAGTGTCATGCAAGAATATGGTTAGCATTGCTCTACTTGCCATTTGATTTTTGTTTTAAGTTGATTGTACTCATTTATTAATAGGATATTGCCAACATGAAAGAAGCTGATGATCACTCACCAAAGATAGATAAAATATCATCAATTAGTACCAAACATAACCCAGAGGTATCTATGATATCATTACTTTATGCCACACTCATAATTTAATATTTTTTAATAAAATTGGCTAACTTTCAGTTATTTCTAGAATGATGATAGAGCTGAATAAACCTTCCCTCTAATGAACATGCCACCTATTCCTGAATCATCTAAAATGGTAAGTAAAATTTAGTTTCATGAATTTAAAGATTTTAATAGAATGATTTGATGCTATCATAGTAGTGAATTATTAGGACTTGTTGATTAAATCTTATGAAATCAGTACTTGCAGGGTGAAGAAATTATTTTATTGGATGTCTCATAGAAAGAAATATGTAAAGGAACATTGATTTCTGATGATATAGGCAAGATGTTAATGGGAAAACATTTGAGAGATTTATTTTATGAAGTTTATGTTTCTTATGCAACTGAGCCCGATGCTCCATTGCTTGTAAAGAATAAAAGTCGAGCTTTAATAAAAGATGCTATGGGCACTCACATTGTTTGGTGGAAAGATTATGTATGTATCTTGATATATATATTTTTAATATTACTTAAGCTCTAAAATAATATATATATTTATTTATTTATTTATTTTTTTTTATAAATTTAGATCAGGAATATGATGAATGGTGTCAATAAAAAATAGAGATTATTTTGTTGATGGCTTTATAGATTAATTAACTCTTAGATTTTGCAAAGTTAACTTTTTGGTGTTAGCAATTCAACTTTACTTTATTTTCTTTTTGGTGTAGTAAAAGTGAGCTTAGAACTTGTGTATAAGGTATGGAAGATTAGTTGAAACTTGTTTATTCCAAGTTTTGAGTTCTAGTGCTTACTTTTTTTTATATTCAAAAATTTGATAGTGTATGGTTTTGTTCTTTGGACTTTGATAAAACCAAAAAGATAATTGGGATAATTTTTTTGAGACTATCATTATGTATGTTTAGTTCTCTTTAATACAATGGTCAAGATTATCTTATTTATAGTTGTTTCATCTTTTTGAAGCTACTAGTCTTCATATATTATTTAGTAGTATAGGATGCTTAAATAAGTTACCAATGCACCATTTCTATTTTTATTTATTATTATAGGTGATCCATGTTTTGAAATTAGATAGGGCCGTAATGTATAAAAGTTGATTATATATCCAAGTTTTATTATTGATAGTAGAAGTCCATTTAGACCCATGCTTTGATAACTCCCATAAATTCTGATACGTGTCTATTTAGTTATCCACATTTGATAAAGGAGGGTATACACTAGGTCTATACCTATGTATATACTCTAACTTACATTAGATGTTATGTGGGTAAAGCAGGGGATACATCCACCAAAAAAAATAACATAGGTATAAGCTACACCCATGCCAGACATACCCATATTTAACCAAACATATGTACCAATGTGGATATAGGTGTATTTCCACATTTTTTAGTCCTTTATCCATATATCTTTTACGTGGAAGTATCTCAGTTTTCTTATAGTGAGAGGTACTAAGTCACTTTGTCCAGCACGTGTCATGTACTTAACATGTATCTAAAAAAATAAAATAAAAATAAAAATTAAAAATTAAATTTTAAAATAAAGTAAGGATCAGAATTTTAATATTATTTTAGACATAATCTTCGACAACGATACCAAAAATTTGATGCATACTAATCTATCAAAATGACAAGTGTACCAGTCGATCAAGTAATAAAAGTATGTGAGTAAAGTATCATCCCTTGAGGATTGAAAAATAAGTACTGAAAAAAAAATTTCTAAACTTTATTTAAAAAATTAATTTATTAGAAATAAAAAATTAAAAATAATTAAAAAATTATAAGAAAATAAAGAGGGTGTAATTATTAGGGTTGAATTCAAGAACAGTAGAATCTAAGGCAATCGGTTCACCAACTCGATCAATACAATATTCAAGTGATCATGCAAATTAGGTTAATTTTGTTTCATATAACGGTGGAGTCTCCTAAGATATTTACTATCCTTTGGTCTAGGCATAATTTAAATAAATATTGATGTATTAAGTTTTATGAAACTCTTTAATTAAAATATGTTGCATCCAAAGTGCACTAAAATTACCAGAGCATAAGAATCTTAATCTGATTCAGACATAAGGTATATAAATCAACAAGCATTGACATAGATGTACTTGGTCCATATTATCTATATCCATCAAATTAATTACAAGATGGCCAGTAATCTAAAAGCATTAAAAATAGATTTATATACTTCTTATGAACAAAATTTAAATCGAAAATTCAATCATACTGAATATTGCATCAAAAGAGTAGCTACACCTTAGTCTTAGTAAAAAAAATTAGTTCATAATAAATAAAATAAAAATAATAAATAAAATAGAAAACATAAGAAAAATCAAATAGTAGATCGCTTGTTGCTGAATTTTGTCATTGATCCTTGCTTTTGATGTGGAGAAGTTGATGGAGAAAAGCTGATTGATGTGTTGCACTCGGAAGGTAAGCTGAGAAGAAAGAGGGAAGAATGAAGGAATAAGGCTCTTTCTCTCTCTTAGATCATCCTCTGTCTCTGAATTCCCAGTCCCTCCACTTTCTCTCTTCCCAAAAACCTAGTCTATTCTCTTCTCCATTCTATGCTATCCTGTTTGCTCTACTATGCTATTGTTTTTTGTTTCTCCTGACAGCAGGTCTTTAAATAGGGGCTAGATGGTGAGATCGGCAAAAAATTCTGATGAAATCAAGATAAAAAGTCCTAAAAGATATTGAATTGAAGCCTTCTAATGTCCATGTAGAGAACTGGATTTTATCGACCATCAGACCATGAACAAACTGACGAAAAACCACTTAAAAACCTGGTTTAACCTCCCAAATCAAGTCAGCAATTATATGGACCATCGGATCTTCCCTGATGATCAATTTTAGACCATCGGATGGCGCTTCAGGAGCTTTTATTATTTAATCAAAACTTGATTATAGCCTAACCGTTGGATCCTCACCACCTCCTCTCTCAGCTGTCCGTTGGCACCAAAATCCAAGCCATCCACCCATATAGACCGCACACAAATCGGGCATTGTGTAGACCATCGAATTCCCTACCAATCAGAATGGCACTGCTCTAATGAAATACCCAAAATGCCCCTCGGCAATGCACTATGCTGGCTTATGGCGGCTCACATAGTTTTCTGACGTCACTACGACATCAACTGGGCAACGGTTCAGGCATTGGGTTGTCATGGTTGGGCTAGCCTATTCTGAGCCAGTTTTTATGCCAGCTCGATCTGGACCGACCGGCTGTATATATTTTTTTATTTTTTTTTCTTTTAAATTCGATTCCAAACTCATTTTAAATTTGTTTTGCTTCAAATTTATTTTTTTTGAACTAGAAAATTAAGCTCTTCTCATTGATGGGCTTCTTTTCTGCATAAGATCAATAAAAGCATCAATTTTTCTTAAAAATAAGATAATTTATTTTTATAATTTAATACTTTATTATTATATTTATAGCACTTATCATCTATGGGCCCCTTCGGTGGGCTCGAGGGTTGTGCTACCCTGCTCCAACATTCCTTCGCGCGTAATTTCTATGTCTGAAATTTGTTTGGGCTATTCGTAGGCTTATTGGATTCTGTTTGTCGTCCTGAACTTTATTCTAAGCTTATTGTGGACTGAATCTTAAGGTATTTTCTTCAATAGAAACCTCCTCTAAAGTTGAGATCTCTTATGAGTCATCACTTAGAGATATGCTCACTAACTAATTTCTGAATGGGATCTTATAAGGCCACCACCAATCACTGTCTCTTTCTATAATAGATGAGAATATGGTCATCGAAAGTATTTATAATCAAGTTCCGTACAGCGATGACTTTCGATCATCATCAAACATTAGGTGGAACCAGTTGGCGGCCGATTTTAGGGCTGGCAGGAGCAGCAGCAGAGGTGGGTGAGGATGACAACCGTCGAGATCTAGATCAACAAAGGATATCTATATAAGGGCATAGCTAGAGGCATAGGCTGCAAGCAAGGAGAGCTTCTTTACGAGGAAGATAGCTAAGAACGAGTCGAGGCCCGATGGGATCCCACCATCTCAAGAGGGAAAGTATGTGGGTTTTGGATCGATGTAGCCATCATCTGCTCGACGGAATAATCTGCAGGGAGATGTGCTTTGAGTTATGATTTTTGTAGTTTCACAGGTGAAGTAACACGTAGTTTTGTCTTTTGCTTAATAGATTGTGAAGCGATGATAAGTCTTACACACATCTTGACATTTTGATACTTTTTTTATGACTATTACATGTTTTTTCAAGTTTTATAATATTTATTTATTTAATCTGCATGTTCCTTGAGAGCCAACTTAACATGGTTGGAATAACTACATTTGGTTAGAAAAATGTTATGCTTATTCACCTATAAAATTTAAGTAATCATATATATTATATATATATATATATATATATATATATATATATATATATATATATATATATATATATATATATATATATATATATATATAACAATATTTTGTGGAATGTTATGCTTATTCACCAAGTAATCATATATATATATATATATAAAATAATACTCTTTGAAGAAGGAGTATTATAGTGTTGCTAACTCAGCTTCTCAAATAATTTTTATTGTACCATCTGAAAAGCATATTTATTATTAATATTAATTATTAACAATACTCCCTGAAACTTCATCCTTTCCTTGGCTCTCTTCTCTGTTCCACCTCTATAATCTCTTCTATTCTAAATACCACCATTGATGCCAAAAAAGCTATGTCCGAATCCTCCAACACCACCCCATTAGAACTTTTGGAACACCGCCACACCCACCACCCACAGTCGCTGGCATTCTCTCTATCTTCTTCCTCTACCGCTCTAGCCCATGACTATTGGAAGGAAAATTGGACCCTCCATGAGACCCTTATTCTAATGACTGCCAAGCGCCTTGATAATGAGCACCGCACTGGCGGTGGTGGTTCCTCATCAGGCAGCACCACCCCCCACTCCACAAAGCAATGGTGGAAGTGGGATGAGAACTATTGCTAGAACAACGCCTGCCTCCAGAACCAAAACTAGTGCAACGACAAGTGGGACAACCACCTTCACGATTACAAGAAAGTCCGCAACTACGAGGCTCGTGCCATGGCTTCCGCCACTAGAGACCGACCCTCCTATTAGGCCGTGGAGCGGCACGATGTTGTGTCTTAAAATTAACAGCAAGCGCACATGGTATGCAAAGTAGCACATCCAGTGAGTACGGATCGATCCCACTAGGAATTGTGTTTGAATTGTGTTCAAATCCTTACTCAAGTGAGCTTTCACAAAGAGTTTGGAGGATTGTTTGTTACTTACTACTAAACAGTAAATTAATTGTAGAGAGCAATAATCTAAAGATTTAGGACTTTTGAATCCACTAGACCAATGACTTAAAAAGTCTTTATGATGTTCCTTGATTAAGATGTAATGCATGAACAAACATTCATCCTAATTAAAAAACTTTTTTTTTAATTACTTCTCTTGTGTTATCCAAGTATGGACTATGAAGGAGCTTTGATCCAATAATAATCCATCAAAGTTTTTCATAAGAAATAAAAAAAAAAAGATTTCAAAAGATTATAGGCCTTCTACCTATTATCCTTCCTACACCGAATCAAGCATGAACTATAAAGGGATTGAAATCCAATGATAGTCCATCAAGTCTCTTGGCAAGAAGCTTGAAAAAAAAAGAACTCTAAAAAATAAAAGCAAATGAGAAATACTAATTAAAAGTTTTTAATCATGGTTTAGCTTCATCACAAACCCCAGAGAATTGCTTAGCTAAACATGAATTAAATTAAAGCTTTTAAAATTAATTAAAATTAAATTCTATACTATTTGCTAGAATTTAAATTATAAAAATTAAATAATTATAGAAATAAACTATCTTAGTATTGAAATTAAAAATTATAAGAATTAAATTATAGAAATATAAACTATCCTATTTTTTAAAATTAAAAATTAAATTATTGAGAAAAAAATAATTTTTATTGCTGATAAAAATTTTTAATACAAAAAGAAGATTTTTAACTTCCAAGCCATTAACAAGGTTTAGAATTGAAACAAGAAAATAAAAACATAAAAATCTCTCCTAGTCAATCTTGGCTAACTCTCCTTCTCATGTGTTGGAAGGATGGAAAAAAGCTTGTCACATGGGTCCCTATAAGAGTTATGGTGTGGAGAGTGATATATCAAGATAGTGGTACTAAGCTTTATTTATAGGTATCAAGAGGAAGGAGAATTTTGTATTTTTTAGATATGAGACTAACTAAAGAAATAAAGTTAAAACATGGATGGATAAGATGGAAAAGCAAAAAAAAATGAATGGATGAGATGGAAGGAAGAGGATGGAAGATAAGGTAAGAGGGAAAGTTGCCATCCAATCCAAATTCTTCCTCTCTAAAAGATATTTCAAAAAATTATTATTGTCTTTCTACGAAGCCTTCCATATTTTGCTCCCATGTGCCTTCGGGCATAATAGGTCGCATCATATTTCTTCCCGCAAGCTGCTCCCAAGCCCACCAGTGCGCGTAGCTTTCTCCCATGGGCCCTTCCACGTGGCATCACTCAATGCATAAAGTCCCATAGCTTCCCATTTTGCACCAACCAATAGGTATCGATCTTTATTTGTTTTTTTAATTTTCTTTTTTTCTTTTATCCATTAGATTCCTTCTTCGTATATTTGTATCTTCACGTGTCGTGCACGAAACAAGCCTGAATTTGGACTCGAGCTTCATCTGCATGTGTTGAAGGACCGTTTCTAGTTGGTTTGTGATTAAGGCTTTAAAATTAATCATTCCTACAAAGATCATAAAAATATCAAATATAAATAAAATAGTATAGATTTTACTATTTTTTATATTATATTTAATGTATTCATCACACCTCCCAATTTGAACTTTACTCATCCTCGAGTAAAAAAAATATTGATATAGAATACTAACTTTCTTCAACATGAGTATTTATTTAACAGTTTTAGAAGCAAATGATAATCACCTAGAAAATGATCAAGCATGTTATTGGGATATTAAGGCTATCTGATAGAATAGTTGAGTAAAAAATATAAAATTTATAAAAGCTTTTTCTTGACTTATTCCTACCTTTATCCTTGGATCATCTAACTCTAAGATAGGCTAGTGGTTTTGCATTCGCACGTCATTCCTTCATTTTTTTAGATAAAATATAATCCATGCAATGTCATGACCACTTAAGCTTTTTATTTAATTCTTGTAACGAGTGTTAGGCCAATAACTCTCAAATCAGTTGGCTTTAGGGCATTTGGTGTAAAACACTCTCGGACTTACTGACTTGAGTCAAATAGGCTACGGATTGAGACTTGACTATAAGAGTTTTTTTTTTAATATTGTCCATTTTTTGATGCAAATATCATTGCTTACTTAGGCAACGAGACCTGGTTATTCGATAAGAAATCAATATTTTTTTTTTTAAGGAACCATATACATCAATATATCCCACTTATGCCCATAAAAAGTTGACTCTTTTTAGATATAAATAGGACAAGTTAAAAATGCTCAAAAATAAATTTTATTCTAGAATCAACCTTCTATTGAATTGTATCAATTATATGCAGTCCATCGATACTCAACTTATCTAAAGTGTGCATCACAAGCTACTAAAATGTCTAATATTACTTAACTTTGAAGCATAGTCAGTTATATGAATATCAATAAATTTGTAAATGTAAAGGTTCAAAGTAAAGTTCAAAGTTTATCCCTCACCGTCCAACTTATTTTACATTATCCTCAATGGGGTAAGAAAAATAAAAAAATGCAATAGGTAAAAAGGAAAGAATACATCTGATTTGATATGTCCTTGGTTCAGTAGGTGTCTTTACATGTTCTTGAGGATGCAATTTTAGCTCTTTCCCCCAACTTATTCGACATTGACTTTATTGAAATAAGATCTAAATAAACTAAAAAGAAAAATTAAAATGCAATGATCTAGGTTGCCTTCTAGGAGTGCTAAGTTTAAAATCTTTAGTCAGACTAAATGCTAAAAATAGATCAAGTGAGATATATTGGTTCATAGAGAACCATGGCTTCCTCAATAACTTCAGTAGGTAATTCTAAGAATGGTTTTAATCATTGACCGTTTACTTTAAACATAGCACCATTGTTTTGGTTTTCGATTTCTACTGCTCCATACAAGAAGACTTCTTTAATTTAGAAAGATCCTGTCTATCTAGATCTCAGCCTTCCAGGGAATTGGTGTAATCTAGAATTGTATAAGAGAACTTTCTGTCCAGGAGTAAAAGATTTTCTAAGAATTGCTTGATCATGAAATACTTTTGTTCGTTCCTTGTACACCCTGGCATTTTTATAAGCTTCATTTCTAAGTTCTTATAATTCATTAATCTAAAGCTTTCTATAGTTTTCGATTACGTCCAAGTCTATATTTAATTTTTGATGGCACACATGACTTTGTACTCTAGCTCAACAGGCAAGTGACAAGATTTTTCAAATACAATCCTATAAGAAGACATTCTTAAGTTGGTCTTAAAGATGATGTGGTATGCCCAGAGTGCATCTACTGGTTTCAAGGACCAATCCTTTCTATTGGCATTAACGATTTTCTCTAGGATCTATTTGATTTATCTGTTGGATACTTCTACTTACCCATTAGTTTGAGGATGATATGGTGTAGCCAACTTATGGGTGACATTATATATTTTCATTAAAGCAGCAAAAGATCAGTTGCAAAAATATATTCCCCAATCACTAATGATTGCTCTAGAAGTACCAAAATGGAAGAGAATATTTTCTTTGAGAAATCTAATGACCACTTTGTTATCTATAGATCTACAAAGGATAGCCTTTACCCACTTAGAGACATAATCGACAGCTACTAAAATATATTCATTTCCAAAGGAGTTTGAAAATAGCCCCATGAAATCAATCCCTCATACATCAAAAATTTCAACAACCAAGATTAGATTAAGTAGCATCATATTTCTCTTAGTGATTCGATCCATTTGTTGGCATCGAGCACAACTTCTACAAGACTCATGTACATCTCTAAATAAATTGAGCCAATAAAATCCACATTGGAGGAATCTTTTTGGATGCAAAGTGACCACCACATGCTTGGTCATGACAAAAAGATAAAATACTCTTAACCTCATGGTCTAGGACACACCTCGTAATAATCTAGTTAGAACACTATTTGAAAAAGTATGGGTCATCCCAAATGAAATACTTCACTTGGGCGAAGAATTTATGCTTATCTTGAGTGGTCTGATGGAAAGAAACTTTACCAATAGCTAGATAGTTGACAATATCAGCATACCAAGGTTCAGTGGATACGGACATGAGTTGTTCATCAGGAAAAAACTCATTGACGGGTGGTTCACTAGATGGTGCGACTATGATTCGAGATAAGTGATCAGCTACTGCATTTTTTGTTCCTTTCTTGTCCTTAATTTTTAGGTCAAATTCTTGAAGGAGCAAGATCCATCGAATTAAGCGTGCCTTGGCATCTTTCTTTGCTAAGAGATGTCTAATGGCTGAGTGGTCAATATACACAATGGTGTGGGATCTAACCAAATAGGATCTAATTTTTTTTAAAGGCAAAGACAATGGCTAGAAACTCCTTTTCTATGGTAGTGTAATTAAGCTATACACCATTTAAGATTTTACTAGTATAGTAAATAACTCTAGGCAGCTTATCAATCTTTTAATCTAAAACTATGCCTACAGCATGATCAGACGCGTCACACATGAGTTCAAAGGGTTCAATCCAGATAGGCGGGTGAATAATAGGAGCTAAAATAAGTGCCTTTTTAAGAAACTCAAAATATTTTAAGCACTCAGGAGTGAACCCAAATTTTGTTTTCTTTACTAATAAGTTGGTCAACAGGCAAGCCACTTTACTAAAATTAATTATGAATTTTCTATAGAATCCAGCATGTTCTAAAAATAAATGGATTTCTTTGATAGATTTGGATGGTGGAAAACCCACAATCAGGTCTACCTTAGCCTTGTCTACTTTAATTCCTTTTTGTGAGACTACATGGCCAAGAACTATGCCCTCTCTAACCATGAATTGGCATTTCTCCCAATTAAGAACTAGGTGCTTCTCCTTACATCTTTTTAGGACAAGTCTCAAATGTTCTAAACATTTAGAGAAGGTAGGGCCAAAGATGGAAAAGTCATCCATGAAAATTTTGAGAAACCGCTCAACCATATCAAAAAAAATGCTAACCATACATCTTTGGAAGGTTGCTGGTGCATTGCATAACCCAAAGAGTATGCACCTATAGGCAAAGGTTCTGAATGGATAGATGAATGTAGTCTTTTCTTGGTCTTCAGGGGCTATGAAGATCTGGTTATAGCCGGAGTATCCATCAAGAAAATAGTAGAACTCCTATCCGACTATTTTTTTCAATATTTAATCAATAAACGGCAAAGAAAAATGATCTTTTTTTGTTGCTGCATTCAATTTTTTATAATCTATAACCCATAATCCTGTTTGGATCCTAGTCGGGATAAGTTCATTTTCCTCATTCTGGACCACTATTATCCCAGACATTTTGGGTACCACTTGCACAGGGCTTATCCAAAAGCTATCTAAGATGGGGTAAATTATTTTATTATCAAGTAATTTTAAAATCTTCTTCTTGACTACATCTTTCAATGTTGGATTGAGTCTTCTCTGAGCATCTCTAGTTAGTTTAGTCTCTTCTTCTAGGTATATCCTATGTTGAACTATGGAGGGGCTTATTTCTTTAATATTTGCCATGGTCCAGTCTATTACTTCTTGATTTTCTTTTAGAACTTCTAACAATTTCTCCTCTTGTTTAGGACTTAGGTCTGATGCAATAATTATGGGCAAGATTTTCATTGGACCTAAATAGGCATACTTGAGATGCTTAGGGAGGGGTTTCAATTCTAATTTGGATGACTCCTCTATTGATGGCTTGGGTGATGGTTTAGTCATTTCCATGAGAGGTTCAGTGGGAGGCTCCCATCTTTGGCTAATCCTATGGTCAATAAGTATTTCATCAATGTCTTCATGTTCATGGTTTAGCCAAATACTTGACTCCAGATCGACTTCTTCACCGCTAATGTCAATAGGTTCGTAAATTTCATCTTAGATTATATTTACATTAGCTTGCTAAGTGGATTTCTATTCCAGATTAAATATATTTAACTCAATGATCATGTTTCCAAAAGATAGCTTCATAAGTCTATTCTGATAGTTGATTTCAATATTAGCAGTTGCTAAGAATGGTCTTCCTAAAATAACTAGGATATGGCCCTTCATATTTGAAACTGGTTCAGTTTCTAAAATGATCAAGTCTCAAGAAAGATAAAATTGCCAACCTTAATTAAAATATCTTCTACTATTTCCTTAGGGATCCTAAAAGATCGATCTACTAATTGCAATGTGATTTCTGTTGGCTAAAGTTTTTCCAATTCTAATTACTCGTAAACTGAATAGGGAAAAATATTTACACTAGCCCCTAAATCTAGTAAGATCTTCTCAATTTGGATTTCTCTAATAACACAAAAAATTATCGAAGATCTTGGATCCTTATATTTTATTAGCACGTGACTTGATAAGTATGAGCTCACACTTACAGCCAAGAACGCTCTTTTGGGTACATTAGTGGTCCTCTTCTTGGTGCAAAGGTCTTTTAAGAATTTAGCATAGATCGGTTCTTGTTGGATCATGTCTAGCAGAGAGATATTCACCTAGACTTATTTAAACATCTCTAACATTTTATCCAAATATTTTGATTTTTAATTAGACCTTAATCGATTTGAAAAAGGAGCTCTAGGAGTTATGGGTACTGGGCTAGGTGTACTATCAATTTCAGGAGCTTGAGTTTGTAAGATAGGTTGTTCATAAAGTTGCTCGATAGATGAGTTCTTTCTATTATCAGATGTACCTATCTTGTTATCCACTTGTTTTCTCGATCTTAAAGTATGAATGGCATTCACTTGATTGACTTGATTTTTCAGTTGGGTGTGGACCATTTTGGTTTCTTGGATTGGGCTCGAGTTGGCTAGGTAGCCTATCTTGTTCTCGCTCATTCATGGTAGAGGCTAGCTGACCTACCTGCATTTCTAAATGGGCTATGGCCTGGTTGTTAGGATTTAGAAGCTGGCTCATGGTTTGCATGAAATTACTCAATGTAGCATTAGTGTCAACATTGGATTTAGCTAGGACTTCCAGGCTTTTCTCTAAAGAACTTAGTTTCTTTTCATGATTATTGAAGCATGGTAGGTTGTTTAATATAGGATTGGGTCTTGAGTTTTGCTGGTTGAAACTAGGATCGCCTACATTTGGATTCTGTGACCATGAGAAGTTTGGATGATTCCTCCATCCTGGGTTATATATGGACACATAAGGATTATTCATTAGTTTCTAGTATGTAGCATTTACCTGTGCACAATCATTTTCTGTTGGATTTATCAGGAGATGATAGTCTTCAAGGACATGGTTTGGTGCACTACAATGACTGCACATGGGTGCATATACATGGTTTATACTGGCTGATTTCTGTAGTTCTAAAGCCTCTAACCTACATGTTAGGGTTGCGATATTAGCCTCCAGAGCTAAAGATGTTGGCATTTGATGCATTCCACCTCTTGAAGGTGTTGATCTTTTTGATTTTCTAGCTATTTTTCATTATAGATTTTTCTCAGCTAGGTCTTCTAAAAATTATCAGGCCTCATTGGGTTCTTTATATATAAATTGATCTTGGCACATGAACTCTAGCATGGTTCTGGAATTTGAGTCTAGCCCCTCCTAAATTATTTGGCATAGCCTCTAGATCTCTATTCCATGGTGTGGACATTAGGTCAAGAGATTCTTAAAATGATCAAGATACTTTCAAAATGATTCATCAACTAGTTGGTCAAATTGATTTATTTCATTTCTAATTCTAGCGATCTTATGATGGAGAGAGAATTTTTTTTAAGAACACTCTTACAAAGCCCTCTCAGGTCATGATAGATTGATTTGGTAGGCTATATAATCACTTTTTGATGTTATCCTTAAAGGCAAAATTAATTAGTTTCAGTTTGATCTCATCCTTAGAAAGTTATTGCAGTCTTATGATTGCACAATCCTCATCAAATTCCCCAATGAATACATATGCATCCTCAATTCCAGTGAATTTTTGAAGCATATTAATTATTTAAGATTTAATTTTAAAATTATTTATAGTAGGTTGGGACAACCAGATGTAAGAAGGTTGGATGGACGCAACTAGATAACATAAATTCTTAAGGATTTGAGACTGATTGATTTCTTTCATTTTAAAAATTTTCAAGCTTGACATAAGAATTGAGTCAATTCTAACTAGTCGATCTAAAATTCTTTTCTACAAGGAAAGTGGATAATTTATTTTATTTTTTATTTTTAATTTATTTTTATTTTTTATTAATTTTTTAAAGAAGAGAGAAGAGGAAGATAGGTAAGAAAAGAGTTTTACAGATGGATCCTAAAGAATCCTAAATCTAGAGACGAAAGAAAAGAGTGAGAAAATTAGTTAAAAATTTTTTTTTTTCAAACACTTATCAAGCAAATATCTATCCTAGGTTATCTTAATTCTAGATATCTCCTAACTATCAAGACCACTTTGGAGCCCTCCAAGTCAGAAATTAACAAGCTAACTAACCAGGTAAGGATAAGATTGGTGGGAGTTCTTCCATTGCTTTTCTTAGATACCAATTAGATTAGCCATGTAAGCGAACGGAACTAATTAAAGAACCACCTTTCTTCAGGTTCTTGTTCCTGAACCTCTTTTCTAGACATCAGTCAACTAGCCAATCCTGATCCGATCCAACTCTTTCGGGTACCTTATCCTAATGAGCTCGGATGTCTCTAGGACTGACGTCTAATTAATTTTATTTAAGGGTTAGGGTGAATGCTAATGAAAAAATTTGCTTGTGGACTAAAAAAGGATGATGAAATCTCTACCTTATCTTGTTTAGGTTTGTGCCCTTAAAGTAATTTAGATATGCTTATGCACAACCAATAAGAACAAACAACTTTTAATTAAAAACTAATAATGAACTAAGATTAAATTAGTCTACTAAAGGAAAAGAAAAGATTAGATTACGTACCTGATTTTCAACGCTCATCAATTTTCTATAAACCAAGATAAGAAAGTTAAAAAGATCAGACTAAAACTAAGCTAGAAGCATGAAGAACAAAAATTTTAAACATAATTTAAAATATGCTAATTTCTCGACAACAATGCCAAAAACTTATTATATCTTAAAATTAATCGCAAGCGCATGGTGTGCAAAGTAGCTCGTTTAGCGAGTATAGGTCGATCCATGAGGAATTGTATTTGAATTGCATTCAAACCCTTACTCAGGTGAGCTTTTACAAAGAGTTCGAAGAATTGTTTGTTACTTACTACTAAATAGTACATTAATTATAGAGAGCAATAATCTAAAGATCTAGGGCTTTTGAATCCACTAGACCAATGACTTAGAAAGCCTTTCTAAGATTTCTCTTATAATGTTTCTTGATGAAGGTGTAATGCATGGACAAACATTCATCCTAATTAAAAAACTCTTCTTTCAATTACTTCTCTTGTATTATCCAAGTATGGACTATGAAGGTGCTCTGACCCGACAATAATCCATCAAAATTTTTCATAAGAAATAAGAGAAAAGAATTTCAAAAGATTATAGGCCTTGTACCTGTTATCCTTGTTGTACCGAATCAAGCATGAACTATAAAGGGATTGAAATCCAATGATAGTCCATCAAATCTCTTGGTAAGAAGCTTGAAGAAAGAAGAACTCTAAAAAATAAAAACAAACAAGAAATCCTAAGAAAAAAATTCTAATTATGGTTTAGCTTCATCACAAACCTCAGAAGATTGCTTAGCTAGATATGATTTAAATCAAAACTTTTAAAATTAATTAAAATTAAATTCTATACTACTTGCTAGAATTTAAATTATAGAAATAAACTATCCTAGTGCTGAAATTAAAAATTATAAGAATTAAATTATAGGAATTTAAACTATCCTATTTGCTAAAAATAAAAATTAAATTGATGAGAAAAGAAACTAATTTTTATTGTTGATAAAAGTTTTTAATACAAAAAGAAGATTTTTAACTTTCAAATCATTAATAGAGCTTGGAGTTGAAATAAGAAAATAAAAACATAAAAATCTCTCCTGGTCAATCTTTTCCTAGCTAACTCTTCTTCTCGTGTGTTGGAAGGATGGAAGAAAGTGGAAAAAATATGGATAAAGTTTTATTGGATATGTATTCCCACCTATCACTTAGGTCTCTACAAGAGTTGTAGTATGGAGAGTGATATATCAAGATAGTAGTATTGAGCTTTATTTATATGTATCAGGAGGAAGGAGGATTTTATATTTTTTAGGTGTGAGACTAATGAAAGAAAAAAGGTTAAAAGATGGATGGATAAGATGGAAAAGCAAAAGAAAATGAATAGATAAGATGGAAGGAAGAGAATGGAAGATAAGGTAAGAGGGAAAGTTGCCATACAATCCAAATTCTTCCTCTCTAAAAATATTTCTAAAAATTATTATTTTCTTTCTACGAAGCCTTCCGTATTTTGCTCCCACGTGTCTTCGTGCATAACAAGCCGCATCATATTTCACTACAAGAGAAAGGGACTTTTGTGACGATCTTTTTGATGATGGATCAAAAACCATCACAAATATTCATTTTTGTAATGGTAAGCACTACTATCACAAAAAAAGTTATCATTTGTGACGATTGCTTTACGATGGTCCTAAAACCATCATAATTATGACTTTTTGTAACGCTCAGTATATATGTCACAATAAAACTAAAGTATTTGTGATGGACTTATTGTACCATCATAAAAAAATGTACTTATGATGGAACAAAATATTTTATGATGCTAGTTTGCCGTCACAAATAAAAATGCTTTTATCAATAATGACCACTATTTGTGACGGCTATGATGCTGTCATAAAAAGTGATTATTTGTGACAAAAAAAATATTATATTTGATGAATGTCCATCATAAATAAAAATTAAAATTAAAATTAAAATAGTTTTTATTAAAAAATTAATCTGTAGCAACTCGTTTTTCATTAAATTTAAGAATTTTTAAGTTATAATCTCTATCTTAAAGTAATAAAAAGGAGTATCCATTAATAATCAATAATTTAAGTATTTTATTGGAACTCTTATATTATTAAGAATTCTACTTCTTTTAAAAATATAATAGGATAGAGAAATATATAAATTATATTAAGATTTATGTATCATTTTTATTTTTCAAATATGCACCTAAAAATAAAATGAGGTAGGAAAGGTTTATGAGGGAATAGAGAGTTTTTGACTAAATTTTATGAAATTTTGATATACATCATGAACAAAAAATAATTGACACTAAAATAAATTATTGTCATCATTAATAAAAAGAAAATAAAAATGCCTATCAAATATCAAAAGCTAAAAATAATTTAATTTTAATTTTTTTAGAATTCTATATTATTATTCTAAAATATGCTTGCCATCAAGAAATTAATTAGTACAATCATTTAGGCTAAAATAATATATAATTTTTCTATGATAAAATTTAGTATAACTAATAATTAAAAATCCTATATCTAGCCAGTCTCAACCCGGTGTTGGGATAGGGAGCTTGATCCATCCTCCTTGACCTAAGTCTTATATGTGCACTATGACTGGTAGTTGCAGGGTCCCGAGGGTTTAGGCTGTAGAACCCCACTGAAACAAGATGGTAGAGGGTATATTTATCTTTGGCTGTGATTTTTCTTTGTTGTCTCATTCGAATAGAAACAAGATTTGAACAATGATTGAAGTCCTATTAGGTTAAGATATAGTTTGCTTTTTTTGATCTAGACTTGACTCAAACTCAATTCAAATCCAAAATTTTTAAGTTGGGGCCTGGTTATATATAGATCAATGTAGCATAAATGATCTATTATATTGGATCAAAAATTTTGATTATGGACCTAATCCGATCTGAACCAATCTTCTATTAGGTTGGGTTTGAATTAGACATTAGGATCCGATCAAGAAGTAGGTTACTCATAACCAGATCTAATTATTAGAGTTAAAATCTTCCATCTAAAATCCCTTTCCACCAAGAAATTTTTGCATGCACCTGGTTCAAATGGACCAAGGCAAATCCTAGAGCACATGCATGGTAGAGAATGCACAATAAGGAATCGATTAAATATAAGGGGTGGTGTGGGTTGTTATCCACCGTTGAATCATCAAAATAAAACTTTCCATCACCTAATCAAATAAAACACCTAACCCTCTAATCACTTCATGGTTTTATTATGTACGTCTTCTCGCCTTCTTCTAGGCAACAGTGTTTAGGGTTAGGAATTGGGGGTGATCGCATCCGATGAGGTGGCATCCAAGCAGTGAAGGAGGAGAAAAATAGCAATGCCGACATCGAGACAACGCCAGCATGCGGTGAGCCGCAACAATGTGGCTTCGAAGCTTGTAAGTTTCCTTCTCCTCTTTTTTTTTTTTTGATTTTTCTCTTTGAGACGGACAGGGTATGCATGGAGGAGGCAGGAGTGCCAGGGGCAGAGAGCGTGGACTGCATGGGGGTTTAGGCCATGGAGGAGGCTAGGAGGGGAGGCAGAGGGCATAGAGGAGGCGGGACTGTGTGGAGGGTTAGGCCGTGGTGGAGGCCGGGAGGGGAGGTGGAGGACGCGGAGGAGGTGGAGGGTACGGAGGAGGCGGGACTGTGCGGGGGAGTTAGGCCATGGAGGAGGCTGGGGGGGAGGTGAAGGGCGTAGAGGAGGCGGGACTACGCAGGGAGTTTAGGCCATGGAGGAGGCTGGGAGGGGAGGTGGAGGGTGCGGAGGAGGCGAGACTACCATGGAGGAGGTCGGGATGGGAGGCGGAGGGTGCGGAGTGAAGAGAGTGTACAGGGTTTCTAGCTCTACTTTTGAAAAAAAATTTCAAAAAACATACATAGCGAAACTATTATTAATCATATTAATAATAAGAGCCACAGATCTAATCTAAAATCCTATATGCGACACAATCTAATGTATCATATATGCATGCATATTTAAAAATAAAAATAATGACTGCAGTAAAACTATTTTTACTGCTCTATGTGTTCAGAACATATTATCTTTTTATGGGTAGAAGAGTGCCGCAATATGATCTCCTCAGTGTAGATCTAAATGCCATGATGTAGCCACACACGTGTCTAGCCTCCACGGATAATCCACATGAGGCCCTGATCTCGATCAGTTCCTTCCGAGTGCTAGCTTGATGTAGAAATCTTTATTGCTGATGTAGATCAAACTCCTTTGATCTTCTTCATGGGATCTTCGAACGCTCCAGATCCTAATGAACATAGAAGATGATGAAGAGGAGGTCTTCCACCATTTTTTGTGAAGTCACAACCCTCGTAACTCATAACTGAAAACCCAAACCCTAGGTATAGATCCTAAGGTATGCTCTCACCCAAAACCCTTTGCACTTAGTGCTCTCTATTTTTTGATTTTTCTCACACATGTAGAGAAGAGACTTTTTCTTCTCTGGTCTCTCGATGTTCTCACTTATCTTCCTTCATCCTTTTGTAAGTCCATAAAATTAGATATTTTATAGATGCGCACAAACTAAGGAGGCATGAGGAAGTGGATTAGATCAAGTGGTTATCTATTGAAATTTAAATCCCATTCGAATTCAATTGGTAACCAGATGAAGCCAATCCTTACAGCGCGTGAGAAGGGAGAACGCATGCCCTCCCTTGCATGGAAAAAATTCAATCCAAAGGATGATGTGGAGAAAGAATGGTGCAATTCAAAGGATGATGTGGCACATGGGAAGACTAGTCAAATTAGTCTTACAATAGTCATCTAATTGAACCAATCCAATCCAAATTGGTTGGGGCTAATTAGATCAGATTAAACCCAGTTTATTTAAGCTTAATTAGTCTTAGTTAAATCCTAATCAAATCAAGAATTAATCAAGTTAAACCCCTGATCAAATCAGGGATTAAACCTCCTTGACGATTAGATTATCTTATAACCTAATTGAGTCAAATCCTAATGAATCCAATTCAATTGATCTTGATCCAAAAATAATCACTTAATCAAATTGAGTTAATTAGTGATCAAATCACTTATTAAACTTCTCTTGATCAGCTATTAGATCGGATAGGAACCTCTAGCATGTGTGACCCCGTAGGTTCGAACCTAAGTCGGTAGCACCGAAACTAATTTTCTATACTAACCAAAGTGACCATCTAGCAATGGTACCCGACGTCTGGATAGATCAAATAGTACAATCATAATATTCAGAACCTACGTGAATATAGTTACCATATAATACATCCCTTTGACCTCTGTGTATAGGATGACTCAGAGTTTAACTGTCAATCTTGGAAGATACATCCAAATCGTGTCTTAAAGCAATTAGTCCTATGACCCCTCACTAGGACTATCTTGATCAAGACTTTTTTAAATTAAAATACTATTGAATACAGCTCCTATGACCAGAAGTGGTTAGTCTCATCTTAACTTATGCACCAACTTCTCGAGTACTTGACTATATCTAGAAATCTTCTATCATTAAATTAGAAATTCAGGCAGTCTGGCATCAAAGCACAGTGAGTTGCTTGAAAGTCACCATGAAGATCTTAGGTCGGAAGGACACTTATGCCCATATTCCATCAGAGCAATCCTTGACAGCAAAAAAGCTCTAAAGTTGGTCACATTCAGTGCAAATATACCTCTACATCTTATCTGCATGCTATACCAATGTCTCCACACTCCTTGGTTAAGAGGACAACCAATCTATATAGCACACAATGATCTATACTCAATAAACATTATCATCCTTGGTAATAACGTATCATTTGATCGCAAACTATTTTAAGGACTAAATGATAAATTCTTCTTTGTCGATTCTAAATAGTCCTAAGGACTTCATCACAACAGATAAGAGTTCATTAGATGAAAGATTTATGATAAAAAAAATTAGAATAACTTTTATTCAATTAATAATTTATATACAATTACATAGAACAGCTCAATCATCAATAGGCTAATGATTGGCTTTGGGACGCTATTCTTAATAATCTTCTACTTAATCTAAAGCCAATTGATGCAATATCGTATACCCATCTTCGACTTGAAGTCGTCGAACTCCTTCACCGCAATGGCTTTAGTGAATGGGTCAGCCAAGTTCTCCTTTCCATCGATCTTTTGAAGATCAATGTTATCTCAATCCATGATCTTCTGGACAAGATGGAAATGATGTAGAATATGCTTCGTCCGCTAGTGTGTCTTAGGTTCCTTCACTTAAGCAATGGCTCCAGAGCTATCGCAAAAGAGCAAAACTGGACCATCCAGGGAGGGTGCTACTTCGAGCTTGGTGATGAACTTCTTTAGTCACACCATTTCTTTGGCAACATCTGATGCAGCAATATACTCCACCTCGCACGCTGAATCGATCACGATGTGCTGCTTGGAATTTTTCTAGTAGACTGCTCCACCATTAAGGATAAAAATATATCCCGACATGCTCTTGCTATCATCATGATCAGACTAAAAATTGAAGTCTATAAATCCCATAAGTTTCAAGTCTGATTCACCATAAATAAGCCATTAGTCCTTAATATTTCTTAAATACTTCAGGATGATTTTGACAACCTTCCAGTGGTTCTCCCCTAGATTAGATTGATATCTACTCACTATCCCTAGTGAGTATGTTACATCTGATCGCGTATATGTCATGGCATACATAATAGAACCCATTGTCGAAGCATATGAAATTCTAGTCATACGCTTTCTCTCTAGAGGTATTGTCGAACAATCGCTCTTCGAGAGAGAAATTTCATGGCCTATCGAAAGATAGCCCTTCTTGAAACTCTCTATGCTGAATCTCTTTAGCACCGTGTCAATGTACGTGGACTGGGACAATCCAAGCAACCTTTTAGATCTATCTTTATAGATCTTCATCCCTAGGATGTAGGAAGCTTCTTCCAAATCTTTCATGGAGAACTGTAACGACAGCCAGATCTTTATTTCTTATAATGCAGGAACATTTTCGATTAAGAGAACATCATCCACATACAAAATGAGGAATATAATTGCTAGACCATTAGTCCACTTATATATGCAGGGCTCTTCTTCGTTCTTAATGAAGCCATGCATCTTGATCGTCCTATCAAAACGTATGTTCCAACTCCGAGATGCCTACTTTAATTCATAAATGGACCTCTGAAACTTGCACACCTTAGACTCATTTGTGGATGTGAAACCTTCAAATTGTATCATATACACCTCTTCAACTATCTCTCCATATAGGAAAGCTGTTTTCATATTCATTTGCTAGATTTCATAGTCTAGATGCGCAGCTATCATAAGCATGATCTAAATGGACTTGAACATTGCCACAGAGAAAAACTATCTCATCATAGTCTATACCATAATGTTGATAATATCCCTTAGCAACTAAACGGGCTTTATAGGTCTCTATCTTCCCATCTATTCCCCTTTTTCTTTTGAAGACCCACTTACATCCTATGGATTTTACCCCTTCGGGTGAGTCAACTAATGTCCATACATTATTAACCTTCATGGACACTATTTTGAATTTCATGGTCTCAAGCTATTTTTCAGAATCGGATCTCTGCATCGCATCCATGTAGGTGATTGGATCCTCGTCGTTCTCATCGAGTTCGACAAGATCACCGTCCCAAACTAAGAAATCGTAGTATCTTTCCAATTGATGTGGTACTCTACTTGATTGCCTTAAGGGTGCAGGATCAGTAGGCTCCAAGTCTGATTGAATCGAATCCAGTTCAAGTTCAGCTACTTATGTCGATTCTTCCACCTGTCGAACTTTCTCAAGCTCGACCTTAGAGGCATTAGTCCCTTCATCAAGAAACTCTTTTTTCTAAAAAGACTGTCTTAAGGCTAACAAACATCTTTTGTTCATCAACTAGGTAGAAGTAATATCCTTTGGTCTCTTTTGGATATCCTATAAAGCTATACTTGTCAGACCTAGATCCAAGCTTATCCGTTACTAAACGTTTAACACAAGTTGGACACCCCCAAATCCTTAGGTGCAAGAGTACTGGCTTACGTTCGGTCCATATCTCATATGATATTTTGGAAACAGACTTACTCGGCATCCTATTGAGAATATAATAAGCTAATGCATATCCCTAGAAAAAGATTTATAGATCGATAAATCCCATCATAGATCGAACCATGTCCAACAGGATCCAATTTCTTCTTTCGGACACACCATTATGCTGTGGTATTCCATGAGGAGTCCATTGGAAGAGAATCCCATTCTTCCTAAGATATGTCAGAAATTTATTGGAAAAGTACTAACCCCCTTGATCAGATCGAAGAGTTTTAATACTCTTTTCAGTCTGCTTTTGTACCTCATTACGGAATAGTTTGAACATTTCAAATGACTCTGACTTATGCTTCATTAAATAGACATACCCATACATCGATAGATCATCTGAAAAGGTTATGAAGTAGAAATATCCATCTCTAGTACTTGTACTCATCGATCTACATACATCAGTATATACTAGACTTAGGAGTTCACTAGCTCATTCATCCTTTTCAATAAAAGATGACTTGGTCATCTTCTCAATAAGACAGGACTCATAGGTTGGTGGTGATTCACAATCACTAATCTCAAGAAATTTTTCTTGAGCCAATCTATTTATTCTGTTCTTGTTGATGTGATCTAGCCTACAATGCCAAAGATAGACATCTAACACTTTGTCTAGGGCGTTTATCAGAGGTTTGGATTACATTAACAAGCTATGATAATAGATAAATTTTGTTATTCAATTATCTAATATGAATTATAACACCATTCAAAATGATATCACAAAAATTTGCTTTTATTGAAAACTGATAACTATTCTTGGCCAAAAGGCCTACAAAAATTACATTCAATAAAAAACTTGGACAAAAGTGACAATCACTAAGAATAATTTTATGAGAATTGATTACAAGATTCATGATTTTTAAAACTAGAACTGGAACTTATCTTCCATCTCCATTCAGGAATCTTTCATCTTTATCAAATCTCCTACTGACCTACAAATCCTACATCAAATTACAAATATGATAAGGACTTCTGATATCTAATACTTAGGCAGTAGTATCATAAATTGAGAAGTTAAAAGGTGTTATCATATAATTATCTTATCCAATAACTACTTGCTTCTTTCTTGGCCTATTCGGATCCAGGGAGGCAATATACTGAGGATAATTTCTCTTCCAATGCCCCTGCTTCTTGCAAAAGAAGCACTCCGCCTAGCTCTGATCGGGCTTGTGCTTCTTGGTCTGACGCTGTGCAGATGTCCCAGCATGCGGCTGGACCTTTTTATTCTTCTTTTCTTTCTTAAAGGATCGACTAGAAGAAGATCCTCCCACAACATTCACCAATCCTTTTCGGAGCTGATGATCATTCTCAAAATTCTACAGCAATTTCAATAAATTATGATAGTTCACTGCAGGCTTTGTCATTCTAAAATGAGTAAGAAAAGGGAGAAAGAACTTGGGCAAAGAATTCATGATCGCATCCTTGTCGAGCTACTCGTGTAGGAAAAAGTTCAGCTTATTCAGGTGCTCAATCATCTCAATCATGTACAGTACATGATCAGTGATCGACGTCCCATCCCTCATTCGAGCATTGAAAATGGCACAACTAATTTTATGCCTTTCAACATCGTCAGGCGAGCCAAAGAAGTCGTTCAACTTTTTAAGCATCTCCTCGGGCTAGACATTCTCGAACTTGCAACTGAACTTGTCATTCATCACCACCAGAATAATGCATCGAACAATGGTGCGGTCGTTGAGCCACTTCTAGTAAGTGTCTCTAACCACATCTCTTATGTTCTGAGCTGGCTCCTCAGGTGCAGGATCCATCAGAATATATAGGATCCGCTCATGCTCCAGGATGATCTTTAACTTTCGATACCAACTATTGAAGTTAGATTCTATAAGTTTATCATTGTCTAACAATGATAGAAGTAATAGGGTAGTGATCATTTCTTCATAAAAGAAAAAACATAGACCTAGTTAGTATATGAATTATTTACTCTAAAGACTTGAACTTTAGTATAAAGGTTCTTCCACTATTTTATTCGAACTAATAGTCTCTACCTCTAATTTGAGAAATTATCCCTAATTTTTTAGTGGGTACTAGAATCCACACAAACTACACACGAGCCTAACTTTGGTTGGTCAACCCGTGTACACCTATGGATAGGTTCATAACCAATTATTTCATCAAACAACTTCTAGTAATTTAATTTTTATCCTAAAAATCTAATCAGCAGGCTTTGGCTTCCACTAAAAAATCCAGTTAGGTCCAACCATTAACATGACTACATTTGGTGCATCAGACCAATAAATGATCAGATCCGACTTTGGTCGGCCAACCTGACCACCATTAGAAAGATGCGACCAAATTATCATATTATGAATAATAATTTCATTAGTCAATAAGAAGCTGGACCTCTAATTATTGTTAAACCAATGGATCCATTATCACTTCAACTTAATGGAAGGCTATGACTTAGTTATCATCATAACTTTATCATTTTAAGGACCTAATAATTTTAGAAAATTTTATTAACTAATTTTTAAAAAAAATTAATCAGTCAATTTTGATCCTCCCACTAACTTCACCAAGTCAGATTAATAAGGATCTAATTAAAACTAGCATTAGGAGCACCTAAATCAGTCAAATTAATTTACCTAATTGACATAGGTGAGCCTAAATCACCAAGTGGTCTAATCAAAATCTAATTCACCAGGATGGCCAGGTAAGCGAGATCAATGGAAGGGATATGCCATTAACTTGTCAAAGATAGAATCAGTGCGAGTAGCTTCCAATTAAAAATTACTAATCTGAGTTGCCAGACTTACCTTAGACACCATCCGATTCATTAGTTTCAATTTGACTAACCTAGCAATTTTAGGTTCAACCGCGTAGCCACAAGTTAAGTCCATTTGGTCCTCGTTAAAGGCATGGACTTGACCAACTACAACTATTGTAATTTGGTCTAAAGAGTCCTTGACCTAATCTAAATGAACATTTGGTTAGATTTGATCAATTACTCTAATTTAGTTCATTTTTTAACTAACCTTAGGTCTAACCTAATTAATGGACCTAATTTGACTAACCCGATAACCCATATTTTATAATCAATGACATAGGATCTTTAAATCACAATTCTAGATCCTAATTCATCATATTTAATTCTCAATTATGTTTAAGACTGAGGGTTAGGGTTCAGCATTTTAAAAATATTTTTCAAAATTTTGAAAGGTTATTTACATTCTAGCACTGTTTCACTAAATAGGTCGACTTATTTCAAAAATGGATCGGCTTATTTCATAAACAAGCACTAGATATAGGTTTGATTTTATAAAATCAACTAATTATAATATTCAACCAACTTTTTAGTTGGGCGGGCTTGGATCCCATTCGAGCCGGTCTGAGCAGAAGTCGAACTAGCTTGGTTCCTAAGACAATCAGCTTGGGGAAAGGCCCAAAGGTCATCATTCCCGTCCGACAGGCTCGGATCTAATCCGAGTCAACTCGAATTGAAGTCAAGCCAGCTCGATTCCTGTCTGAGCTGACTAAAGCAATAATCCAAAAATCATATCATGGCTGGCATGCTGGTCGAGCTGGCTCGTTCCTGAGAGAGCCAGCCCGATCGGCGAATAGAACCTTCTTAAGATCCTATTCAAGTTTAATCCAAAACTATGTACTCTACATAAAAAAATTATGAAATTATTTAGATCTAATCTAAATACTAATTCATGATAAAATTTAGATTAAACCCTTCAAACATATCATAAAAATCATTAGATCTAATCTAAAATTTTTATGATCAATTTTATAGATCGTAACGTACTAGGATAACCTCTTCATTGTAAGGGATAAACCTTACAGCAGGACAATCTACAGTCCGTACGATCATCAATTTTATTTTTTAAATCAGATTATTATTTAGATCTAATCTAATTAATCTAAATCATGCATATATAATACATTAAAGAATATGTTGCTCTGATACCAATTGAAGGGAGTGCACAGGATTTCTAGCTCTACTTTCGAAAATTTTTTCCAAAAAACATACACAGCAAAAACTATTATTAATCATATTAATAATAAGAGCTACAGATCTAATCTAAAACTCTATATGCTACAAGATCTAATGTATCATATACGCATGCATATTTGAAAATAAAAATAATGACTGTAATAAAACTATTTTTACTGCTCTATGTGTTCAGAATACATTATCTTTTTGTGGGTAGAAGAGCGCCGCAATCTAATCTCCTCAGTATAGATCTGAATGAAACGATGCAGCCACATGCGTGTCTGGCCTCCATGGATAATCCATATGAGGCCCTGATCCTGATCAATTCCTCTCGAGTGCTAGCTTACTGCAAAAACCTTTATTGCTGATATAGATCAAACTTCTTTGATCTTCTTCATGGGATCTTCAAATGCTCCAGATCCCGATGAATGTAGAAGATGATGAAGAGGAGGTCTTCCACTAGTTTTTATGAAGTCATGACCCTCGTAACTCACAACTAGAAATCCAAACCCTAGGTATAAATCCTAAGGTATGCTCTCACCCAAAATCCTTTATGCCTAGTACTCTCTATTTTCTGGTTTTTCTCACGCACGTAAAGAAGAGACTTTCTCTTCTCTAGTCTCTCGATGTTCTCACTTATCTTCCTTCATCCTTTCACATATCCATAAAATTAGATATTTTATAGATGCACACAAACTAAGGAGGCGTGAGAAAGTGGTTTAGATCAAGTGGTTATCTATTGAAATTCAAATCCCATTCGAATTCAATTCATAACCAGATGAAGCCAATCCTTACAATGCATAAGACGGGAGAACGCATGCCCTCCCTTGCATGGAAAAAATTCACAAAAATCTTTTCTCATGGAGAAAGAATGGTGCAATTCAAAGGGTGATGTGGCACATGGGAAAACTAGTCAAACTAGTCTTACAATAGTCATCTAATTAAACCAATTCAAATCAATTAGACCCAATTAGATCAGATTAAATCCAACTTATTTAGACTTAATTAAATTCTAATCAAATCAAAAATTAATCAAGCTAAATCTCTGATCAAATCAGGGATTAAACCTCCTTGATGATTAGATCATCTTATAACCTAATCAGGTCAAATCCAAATAAATCCAATTCAATTGATCTTGATCCAAAATTAATCACTCAATCAAATTAAGTTAATTAGTGCTCAAACCACTTATTAAACTTCTCTTGATCAGCCAGTAGATCAGGTAGGAACCTCTAGTGTGTGTGACCCCGTAGGTTCAAACCTAAGCCGATAGTGCAGGAATCAATTTTTTGTACTAATCGAAGTGACCATCTAGCAATGGTACTCGATATTCGAATAGACCGAATAGTACAATCGTAATATTCAGAACCTACATGAATATGGTTACCGCATAATACATCCCTTTGACCTCTATGCATAGGATGACTCAGGATTTAACTGTTAACCCTGGAAGATACATTCAAATCATGTCTCAAAATAATGTCCCGTAACCCCTCACTAGGACTATCCTGACCAAGGCTTTGCTAAATTGAAATACTATTAAATATAGCTCCTATGACCAGGAGTGGTCAGTCCCATCTTGACTTATGCACCGACTCCTTAAGTACTTGACTGTATCCAGAAATCTTCCATCACTGAATTAGAAATTCAGATAGTCCAGCACTAAAGCACAGTGAGTTGTTTGAAAGTCACCATATGATCTCAAATCGAAGGGACACTTATGTCCATATTCCACCAGAGCAATTCTTGACAACAGAAAAGCTTTGGAGTTGGTCATGTTCAGTGCAAATGTATCCCTACATCTTACTTGCATGCCATACCAGTGTCTCCATACTCCTTGGTTAAGAGGATAACCAATCTATATGGCACATAATAACCTATACTCGATAAATATTGCCATCCTTGGTAACAACGTACGTATCATTTGATTGCGAACTATTTTAAGGACTAAACGATAAATTCTCTTTTGTCGATTCTAAATAGTCCTAAGAACTTCATCATAACAGATAAGAGTTTATTAGAAGATGAAAGATTTATGATAAAAAAATAGATTTTATTCAATTAATAATTTATATATAGTTATATAGAATAGCTCAATCATCAACAGGTTGACTGATGATTGGCTTTGGAATACTATTTCCAACCTGGAGGAGGCGGGACTACGTAGGGAGCAGGGGGTTAGGCCATGGAGGAGGCCGAGGGGGAGGCATAGGGCATAGAGGAGGCTGGATTGTGTAGGGGGTTAGGCCGTGGAAGAGGCTGGGAGGAAAGGTGGAGGGCGCGAAGGAGGAGAGGAGGGCATGGAGGAGGAGAGATTGCCATGAAGGAGGCCGGGAGGGGAGGCAGAGGGCGCGGAGGAGGCGGGACTGCACGAGATGGTTAGGCCGTGGAGGAGGTCGGAGTCATGGGAGTGAGGAGTCCTCCATATCCTCCTTCATCGATTCATCCTTCCACTTGACCCTTTTTTTCATCTCTTTTTGGATTTTTTTATTCTTTGAAATGTTCGGTATATAACATCCTAACATGATTATTGAAGCTTACAAAGACATCTTCTTATGGGACTCATCTTATCCTGGTATCATCATATGTATAAATTTTATTTTTTTTGTTTTTCCTATAGACAAAAATGCAATTGGAATACAAAATTAGAAGGATGGCATTTGCATTGGTTTTAGTTAGTTAGAGTAGGACAAAAATTAAGATCAATTTTTTTTGATTTAGTTAAAGTGGTTTCTGGCATAAAAGGGATCCTTTTAATAAATTATCGTGAGTTAAAAGAATTGAAGTTTTGATTATTTCTCTTCTTGCCTCAAAATTTGGCAAGTGATATCTAGAGATAAGAATTCCACTCATAGCTGATTATTTAGTATCGGTACTTAGCACAACATAATTGTTAAAATTTTATAGTGATGATCGATAATTCTAGTCATGAAGAGAAACTATGGTAATTAACTGATCACTGATTCAATAAAATCTTTAAAAAGCAAATGAAATATTATGTACTAGAAGAGATAAGTTGCAACGTTCATTCTGAAAGAGTAAGAGATTTTGCGAATGACAATTATTACTTTAAAATTTAGTTCATAGGCCATGTCACAAAGGAGGTTGTTTTGACTTTGTTACCCTTCTCAGCTTGTGCATATTGTTTGTGCTATGAGTATTAGCCCTTTTCGTTCATTCTTTTTGCTTGTGTTATGTCCTACAAGAACTATAAATTTCTTCTTCAACCTTCTTGTTATGTCATATTCGAGTCTTTTGTAACAATTGCTACAATTGTTATTCTCTTAAGTTTCAACCATCAAAATAACAATTTATGCATGAAAGTCAATCACAAAGGATATCTTTTTGTGTTTTTTGTTGCAAGAAAAGACTCATATGAAAATCCATTAGATAAAAATTAACCACTCTATCTATATGAAAAACCTTTATGGATACCACTTTGCTTTTTGATAGATCACTCTAAATTTTTTAAAAGCTTCAAAAGTTTCATATTTGGATAGTCTTTTTCTCTTTTCTTTTTGTTAATTTTAACTTTCTTGTTATCACCATTTCTTCTCAAGTATTCTTTTTTTTTAAAATACTATTCTTATATATATATAAATAGAAGGAGGGATAAAGTCTTCGTTGTTGCCATTTAGGAAAATTAATTGCAATGGATAAAAGCTGGATTGATTTGTCAAATAGAGTATCACCGGTGTATATTGAAGGAGTTGAAAAGTTCCTCAACTTTGCATTTGCTAACGAGGATCCTAATGCAAGCATTTATTATCCATGTAGAAAATATGTTAATCGTTACTTTGTGAAATAAAATATTGCAAAGGAACATATAATTATAAATGAATTTCTCACAAGTATAAGATTTAGACCAATCATGGGGAGCCTTATGTTTCTCCGCATGTTCTTTCATAACAAAATGAAAATAGACCAGAAGAAGGTATGGGAGATGATATGGTTGAGATGGTACATGAAGCTTATGAAATTCTAATTTTACATGATGATCCAATAGAAACTAATCATAATGAAGAGCCTAATGATGAAACTAAGAATTTTTTTTGACTTCTTAAACTTCTTAAAGATGCAGAATGTGAACTATACCTGGGGTGTACTAAATTTACAAAACTTTTAGTTATTATTAGGTTGTTGTATTTGAAAGTATTATCTGGATGGATAGATGAAGTGTGACAATGCTATTAGAGTTATTAAGTGATGCATTTCCTGAAGGAGTACAACTACCAAAAGATTACTATGATGCCAATAAGATTACTACAGATTTGGGTTTCACTTATCAGACATGGGATGCATATCCAAATAGTTGTATGTTGTTTAGAGGTAAGGATGAGGGGTGTTTAGAATGTGAAATCTGTGAAAGTTCTAGATACAACAAATTTGATGGAGATTCAAGTCAAATGGACAATAAGGCTACCAAAATTGCTGCAAAACAAGTATGGTACTTTTCTTTAAAATCAAGATTGCAGAGGTTATTTATGTCATCAAAAACTACTAGTTTCATGAGATGGCATGTAGAGGAAGGAGTTGATGATGGTGTCTTAAGATATCCTGCAGATTCTCAAGTCTGAAAATTTTTGATTAAAAAAATTCATAGTTTGCTAGTGATTATCGAAATGTGAGGCTTGGTTTAGCAATAGATAGGTTTAATCCCTTCAGATCCATGTCAATAGCGCATAGTACCTGGCATGTTATTCTTATGCCATAGAATTTACCTCCATGGATGTGCATGAAACAACCATACTTCATCTTATCGGTGCTTATTGATGGGCCAAAAGGATCTAAAAATAAAATTGATGTATATTTGCAACCATTAGTTGAAGAGTTGAGAGAAATGTGGAAAGAAGGTGTACCTACTTATGATGCATGCTCTAAGAGGATGTTTCAACTCCATGCTACATTATTATGGATAATTAGTGATTTTTCTGCATATGCTAATTTATCTAGATGGAGCACAAGAGGTGAAATTGCTTGTCCTGTTGTAATAATGAAAGTCGATCACAATAGTTGTCAAATGGTTGAAAGTTTTATTATATAAAACATCATCGCTAGTTAGGCAATACTCATAAATTTTGGAAGGATAAAGTCTCTTTTAATGGTAAGAGAAAAATAGCAGGTAGACCTGCTTACTTATTAGGATCAAATATTATCAGATAGTTGAAGAATGTACTCATAGAATATGATAAAGAAGATCTTAAAAAGAAAAAAGGAGAAGAGCGGGATCATGACAAAAGGAGAAGCTCTGGTTGGAAAAAGAAAAGTATTTTCTTTGAATTGCCTTATGGGGGCACAATTTAATACGTTACAATCTTGATGTAATGCATATTGAGAAAAATATTTGTGATAATGTGCTTTGGACATTGTTGGGATATGTAGGAAAATCAAAGGATAATTTGAAAGCTCGATGTGATCTTAAAGAGATGGATATTAGGAAGGTATTACACCCACAACCAAGAGGGTTTGGAAAAATATATCTACCCCCGGCATGTTTTACAATGACCAAGGAGGATAAAGATATATTCTTTAAAGTGCTAAAGACTATTAAAGTACCTGATGGATATGCATCCAATATAAATCGATGCATGCATCCAAAAGAATGAACTATTTGGGGTTTAAAGAGTCATGATAGTCATATATTAATGTAGCAATTACTTCCTCTAGCAATTCATAGAGCATTACCCAAGAATGTTGTTGAACTATTGATTGAATTAAGTAATTGTTTCTAGCAATTATGCTCTAAGGTGAACAAGGTGACTGATTTTGAGTACATCTAAGATCGTATTTGTCTTACACTTTGTCATCTTGAGAAAATATTTCCACCATCTTTCTTTGATGTAATGGAACATTTGCCTATACATTTAGCTGATGAAGCAATTCTCGCTGTACCAATTCAATTTTGGTGGATGTATCCCATTGAGAGGTATGTCTAAAATGATAGCAATTGAATAAAATCAAAATTTTCTATGATTTATCAATATTTTGGTCATCTTGAATAATATTGCAAGTATTTACTTACACTAAAATGCTACGTGCGTAATCGAGCCCATCCAGAAGGTAGTATTGCCAAAGGATACTTGATGGAAGAATGTATACATTTCTATTCAATATATCTGAATGATGTGAAAACTAAGTCAAATCAAGTAAGCAGGAATGATGATGGTGGTGATGTATTTGATCATCCTATTAAAAAGGGATTGTGGATACGTCTTGATAAAATTACATTAGAACAAGCTCATCGATATGTCATGCATAACATTAACAAAGTTGCTCTATTTCAAATGTAAATTAACCTAAACTCTATATTAAGTATTTTTTTTATTTTTTAAATAAGAATATAATCAGTATATTATAATTTATAGGAAGCACAAGGAATATTTGAGAAGATAAGTTTCTTGTATAGTAGCAAATCAAATTGAAAAGATTCATATGGAAATATTTCACATATGATTTCATAATCATGTAAGTAATTGCCATAGACTGTTTTTGGTTGGTTATGTTCATAATTTTCTATTTTTGTACTATGTAGAATTTTAATATTTTTTTCATATATTGCAAATTAGGTGAAGAATTCTGACATCAAATATAATGATGAGATCGAACACCTTGCTAGAGGACAGGATGAATTTGGCCAAAGTTATGGTAGATATATTATAAATGGCTTTCGATTTTGCAAATTAGACAAGAATAATAAAAGAACAATGCAAAATCATGGTGTTGTTGTCAAAGCAATCTCAAATGCTGGTAATATAACTTAGTATGGAAGGTTGACTAATATTATCAAGATTCGGTACACGAATGATATTTAATTTATTTTATTCAAGTATGACTGGATTGATGAAAAATTTAGAAAAATGGAAGATAAATTTAAGTTAACACTTATGAACTTCAATTATTTATTTTGTCCACATAACAAAGAGATGGATGAGCCATTCATCCTAGCTACCTAAGCAGAACAAGTACGCTATGTTCAAGATCTTGTACAATCAAAATGGCATGTTGTTATGAAGATGGCAGTTAGGGATCTTTTTGATATATATTCAAATGACTCATCCAATAATATAAGATCAGTACCTCAAGCAGAGCTATTTAGTAAACAATAGTTGGATGAAAATATAGCCTTGCATAATAATGATGTTCTTTGGATTAGAGAAGAAATTCATGGTATAATGGTAGATGATGTGCAAAAAAATGACAATAATGTTGAGGTGACTGATTGTGAATGAAAATTTGTATAACTTTTTTGTATTTATTGATGATTGTTAATGAAACTTGATGAATGAATTGTCATTAATCAAATTATTGATGTTATGTAATCTATTTTTTTATTATAATGTGCCAACTTGTAAATATTATATGTTTCTTGAAAATTAATTTTTTTGGCAAATTCAGTATGGCGCCACAAAGGACACGTACGTGGCCTATCTATGAGTGATATGTTACAAGCCACTAGCATATAATCTACATCAACACAACCATCGCAATCACAACAAGAATTGCGCTTTCAGATTTCTACGTGGCAAGTTTCTCGATCAATTCAATCAACACGTCCTGATTCTTCTCCTAGTGTGCATAACTCAGATCCTTTAGGTATAAATATTAATTTAATATATACTAATAGTGCCTTATTTTTGCAATCCGTGTTACTATTAAATTTTTATTTAAATATAACCATTTTATTAGGGGAATCAATGATTGAATCCAGTCAAAGCAAAAGAGGTTGAGGCCCTGCCACTAGCATTAGTACTTGGGGTATAGGGGAGAGGTTTCATTTGACATTTGATGAACATATGCAACCAAATGGTCCGAATGCTAATAAGTTTAAGACTCGGTTAGGAATTATTGCAAAGAATAGGTATCATGTGCCACTTATATATGCTAAGTGGATGGATATACCAGAGAATATTTTAAATTACATTTGAAAAAATATGCAAGTAAGTATAATTTAAATTATTATATATATACTATATTATTTTATTCTTATATGGCTTTTCTATTGTAGGATAATACAAATGCACCAGATGAGTACCGAAGTATTTGTTTAAAAATTGTTGGATTGTTATGGAAGAATTGGAAGCATATTATCAAGCGTGATTTCTTTAATAAGTATGATAATAATGCTGATCAATTAGCAAATTATCCTCCTCTAGTTGATTCAGATTATTGGAAAATACTTGTTCAGCATTGGAGTCAAGAAAACATCGAAATATATCAAATCATGTATGGTATATTTAGCTATCTTGTATTTTATTTATAATGTGATTTATTTAAATCATATATTTAATCTTGCAGGCATAGACAAAGAAAAATAAGGATAATCGAAGCATAAGTAAAGGACACCATAGCATAGGAAGAACATCTTTTAATCTTATGAGAGATACTGTGAGAAAATTATGTTATAATCGAAAAGTTTGCATATAACTTTTAATTTTTTTTAATTAAATATCTTACTATTTTTCTAGATGCAAGCACAAAGTGAAGGCATGGATCGGTTCAGTGTGTTTATTAAAACACGTACGTCTAAAAAGGATGAGATTAAGGGTGAGACAAAGGTGATAATTGTAAGTGCACTTTTTTTGTGCTCTTTTTTTTATATATCCTAATATTTGGTAGATTCATTAAGATAGGAATAACAATTCCATTGAAAATATTTTTTGTTCTCTTTATTCTTTTTTTTCTAATTTTTATTTTTTTAAGTACATTAATATGAGATTTGAACTATAGATACATACTCTTTATTTAACATTTGTTTAAAATTTTAGATTAGGATGAAATGTTGCATAGGCTTCACTAGCTGCCCGAGTCAGAGAGTACACTGGAAATAAGAAAATGTATTTATTTAGATGTCATTGGACCAAATCATCATGGTCAAGCTCATACATGGGGTGTTGGTATCACTCCAGGAGATTTAAAATGCCAAGCAACACAAGTGGAGTCACAACGACAGATGGACTCGTTTCATATACAAATCCATGATAAGATTCATGATGAGATTTGTGATGAGTTTCGACAGAAGCTTCATGAAGATCTTCATGGTGATATCATTAATGAACTTCGTAATGAAATTTGCCAAGAGTTTGCAGGACTTCTCAATAGTGATCGAGGTTAAGTGGATTTGGGAGACCGTCATACTATACCTTCTAGCATTGGACAAAAAATAAATAAATAATACATTTTTAACATATTATATTCATAAAAGATAAATTTATATAAAAATAATATTTTAATATGATATTTTGTAGGTTTCAGATGCTTCAAGTGCATATCATACTCGTTTAGATGACAGGACTACTCCATGAGACATGGATGATCAACTTTTATAGTTTAAGATGAAATTAAGTAAATTTTAAAGATCAATATTATTGTTACATTGTTATTATTGTTACTCATTCTAATTAAAGTTTTGTTTATTTTTCTACGCTTAATGGTGGACAGCAGATGGACAACCGGGGATCTATATTTGATTTTATTTTTCTTATTCTCTATTTTAAAGACAGAGGAGAATGTGTAACTTATGTTAAATTTTGTTGGATCTTTACTTTATTTGTGTTTATGCAAAAATGATTGGTTGGATCATTATATTTTGATTCAATGCATATTTTGACTGATAAGATTAGATATATGGATTATGTGTATGTTGATAATAGGTACACAAGTACAAAAAAAATTATATAAATTTAATAAAAAATTATATGCCAACTATTTGTGATGGCTATATAACTATCACTATAAGTTATTTGTGATGGCTACGTTACCATCATCAATAATAAGTCTATTTTAGAATTCTAGTTGTGATGGGCCCTTGGTCGTCATAAATAACTTTTTTGCAATGGTTTGGGGTTGTCACAAATAATTGTCACTAAATTTTCAATATTATTTGTGATGGTCTCATGTCTGTCACAAATAAATTTTAGTGATGGTAGGGATTGTCACAAATAAATATCACTAATAGTATTTATGATGATCTTTTATCCATCATAATAATCTTTAGCGATGGTTTTTTGTGTCACAAATAATCGTCACTATTAATTAAGGATGATGCCTATTTTTTTATGACAGCTTCATTCTATTACAAAATATTATCATAAAAATAGTTGTGATGGTTGTCTATCATCACAAAAGTATTTATAACATCCATAATTATGATTGCCATAAATCTATGATAAACCATCATAAAAAAATCTTTTATAATAAAATTTATTTTTTTTATAATGGATTTTTATCATCATGAATGACCTATTTTGTTGTAGTGTTTCTTCCCGCAAGCCGCTCCGAAGCCCACCAGTGCCCGTTGCTTTCTCTCATGGGCCCTTCCACGTGGCATCACTCAATGCATAAAGTCTCGTAGCTTCATATTTTGCACCACTCAATGCATAAAGTCTCGTAGCTTCCCATTTTGCACCGGTTACTGGTTTTTTTTTGTTTCTTAATTTTTTTTCCTTTTACCCATTAGATTCATTAGATTCCTTCTTCGTATCCATGTATCTTCGCGTGTCATACATGAATTTGAACTTCATCTACATATATTGAAAGGTCGTTTCTAATTGATTTATGATTAAAATTTTAAAATTAATTATTTTTATAAAAATTATAAAAAATATTAAATATAAATAAAATAATATAAATTTTAATACTTTTTATATTATATTTAATATATTCATCGTACGAAAATGCAATAGCACGCAAAGAGGATCGGGCGGAAGGAGGATGGCCGGGATAAAAGATGATGGCGATGGCGGGAAGGAGGCCAAACAAGAGGCAAGAAAGGAGAAAAAAGAGGCAGTGGTGGCACCTGGGATAGTGGTACCATAGAGGCATCATGAGATGTAATCAGGATCGGCATTTGCTGAGAAAAAAGAAGAACAGTGATGGGGCGGTCGGGAATGGGGTAACACCGATGGACGCAAAAAAGATATGAGAAGATGAGATGGAGCAGAGGTACGATCGGGATTGACGTTTGTCGAATGAGAAGGAGAATCATGATGGGACGACACAGCAGGCACGAAGAAGATATAAAAATAAAAAAAATAAAAAATAATAATAATATATTATTTTATAAATAATAAAAAAATATAATATATATATATATATAATAAATAAATAAATAAAATATAAAAAAAAATATTTATTAAAAATATTTATTATTAAAAATTTAAATAATTATAGGATGTAATAATCCGTCACGATGTGCAGGTGTTCGATTGGTTCATTACTTCATCACTTCATCACTTCATCGTGCTTCTTTTGGTTTTTGACTTTCTGCTATAACAACTCGGCTTACTTTGTAAATTTTTCTTTTTGCTTGTGTACGTGTGCTGTGTTTGCAAGCTGTTACTTTTTTATTTGTAATACGGCTTCGGCCATTTTTTAATCTTGCATATATATATATATATATATATATATATATATATATATATATATATATATGCCGAATGGTCATGCCTCTTGTCTGCTAAACGGAGATTCTGCATTCCAGTTTTGAGCTGTGCACTTAAATATTTGTGCCTATAAGGCTCATCCTGGGTGGACCCTCTCACTCTCTCTGTCTCTCTCGTATCCGCAAGCATGAGCATGGCTTCAATCCTAGAGATTGTTGGCAGATCCTCAAAACTCATTTTTATGCTTTGTTTTCTATAAAGACTTTTAAAAAAAAAAATTATAACTTGTCAAATGAGCTTCATAAAAAAATTAATCAAACAACCATCTTAAAAACTTGATAATTTGGAATTTTTTAAACATATTTTAGGAAACTTGTCATCCCAGCAACCTTTTGATACCAATAACAAGGTTTGCCATAAAGAGGGAATCAGTTTTTTCTAATTTAACTGTAATTTTTATGCCTTCGCGAACACCCACGCATTGCATAGATGGATAATTATGGTCTATAATTATTAAAAAAAATTAATAAAAAATTTATAATAAATATTTTTTAATTTTTTTAATATTTTATTTATTTATTATATTTTTTTATTATTTTATAAAATAATATTTTATTATTTTATTCTTCTTTCTTTCTATTCTCATATTTTCTTCATGTCTGTCAGTGCCACCCTATTATGGATCTCCTTCTCTCTCGACAAACACCAATTCTGATCGCACCCCTGCCTCCTTTTTTTCTTCTCATACCTTCTTTATGCTTGCCGGTGCCACCTCACTACCGCTCCCCTTCT
>QRFJ01005916.1:47500-90042 GCA_006176705.1 Cocos nucifera
TAAAAGAAAGAAAAAAAGAGAAAAGAAAGAAAAGAAAAAAAAGAAGAGTGTTTCTTTCTTCCTTTAGTGGTAGCGCCGAGGGCGGCGGTACCGATACGGGCGTCGGAGGTGCAATCAGGATCGATGTTTGTCGAGAAAGAAAGGGAGTAGGGGTGGGGTGGCACTGACGAGCACGGAAAATGTATGAGAAGAAGAGAGGGGACAAGGCTGCGATCGGAAACAGTATTTGTTGAGAGAGAAGAAAAACCATGATGGGGTGACAGAGAGTGTGCGGCAGCACCGACGGGCGCATAGAAGTTATGAGAGCAAAAAAAAAGAAAAAAAATAATAAAATATTATCTTGTAAAATAATAAAAAATATATAATATATATATAATAAATAAATAAATAAAATAAAATATTAAAAATATTTATTATTAAAAAATTTAATAATTATAGATTCTAATTATCCATCTCGCACAACGCACAGGTCTTCAACTAGTTGAAAGTGATTCAATGCTCTCTTCTTTGTCCCCTAATGCCAAGCAACTTTGAAGTATGAAGTCTAGGCTAAGGCCAAGTAATCTTGCATCTCTTTGACTTGGTGCCCAATAGATCTTGCAAATGACAAAGCAAAAGTATATAATCAACTGAATTAGGTCCTGAGAGCTAAACAGCATGGTAAAAAGGATGGAGCAAGCATTTCCCATTCAAATGTTCACTTAATGTTAAGCCTATTTGGTGCAATAATGAAGGCATGCCCCCTCCTTGCCTCTCTTATTTACCTTCTCTTCCTAGCTTGCACCGCACTCAGCTACTCCCAAACCCTTACAATCGGTAGCTTCAATATTGATCTCTCTTTATCTCAGAACACCCTCATCTCCATGTACATCAAGTGCTTCAACCTCATGTTTGCTCACAAGGAGACACTATATTTTGGACTTCATTGATCAACACCTATGCCAAGTCCAATGACATGGGCTTAGTTCTGAGGCCTTTCGAGAGAACCCTAGTGAAGGATATGGTCGCATGAATTGCCATGGCCATGTGTATGATCACACCCCCATTTCTCTCCATCTTTCTCATTATATCTCTCTTTTTCCAAACTCCCCTTCAAATACAAGAAGTAAACTTCCTTCTAAGTTAACCACCGACCTAAGTTGCAACGTGACTTGAGTAATAATGCAATTTTAATGGAGCTTTAAAAAGAACTCTTAGATTTAAACATGCAACACAAAGAAGTTACTCTGTATTTGCTTATGTAATACAGTCATTAAGTTCTTGAAGTATAAAATAATTTACTATGGCAATGATGCAAATTTATGAAGAGAGGATTTGAACTATGATCACCATATATGCTTATTATCTTTCAAGAACATCTATTATGGAGATTACCTACTGTTGGAGATAAATCCCGCTCCTGCCGAAGCCCGACCCGACGCTCAGCCCAATGTAACCAGTAGCCGCGGAAGAGCTTTAGCGCCAGGCGCCAGGCCGAGCCCCTACCACGGCCGAACTGCCTAGAGGCCGAACTCCCCTGCGCCAAGCTCCGGGCCGAACTCCCTCCGCCCGCCGAACTTCCCACGGCCGAGCTCCTTCGGACCGACCCCAGACGAGCCCACGGCCGAGCTCCTTCGGACCGACCCCAGGCGAGCCCATGCAGCCGAACTCCTTCGGACTTCCCACGGCCGAGCTCCTTCGGACCGACCCCAGGCGAGCCCATGCAGCCGAACTCCTTCGACTTCCCACAGCCGAACTCCTTCGGACTTCCCACGGCCGAGCTCCTTCGGACCGACCCCAGACGAGCCCACGGTCGAGCTCCTTCGGACCGACCCCAGGCGAGCCCATGCAGCCGAACTCCTTCGGACTTCCCACGGCCGAGCTCCTTCGGACCGACCCCAGGCGAGCCCATGCAGCCGAACTCCTTCGGACTTCCCACGCCGAACTCCTTCGGACTTCCCACGGCCGAACTCCTTCGGACCGACCCCAGGCGAGCCCATGCAGCCGAACTCCTTCGGACCCCACGGCCGAACTCCTTCGGACCGACTTCAGGCGAGCCCAAGTGGCCGAACCCCTTCGGACCGACCCTAGGCGACCGAACTCCTCAGCGAGCCCTGGCCGAACCAACTAGCAACCGAAGTCCTTCAACTGGCCAGCCGAGCTTCTTCGGGCCTCTCAGCGGTCGAACTCCTCGGCAACCATCCCGCGGCCGAACTCTACAGATGGCCGACCCTTCAGCCAGGCGAACTCCCCCAGCTTCCCCCTCGGCCGAACTCTGTTACAAGTCCGAACTCCATTGGACGAACTGTCGCCTGCAGCAAGACCGGGCGGCGCCTTCCTCTCCGTACCGGACTCCGTGCGGCCCACGGCTCGCCGGTATGGCTCCCACGATCTACCGGACGATGCCTTCCCGTACCGGACTCCATGCGGCCCACGACTCGCCGGTATGGCTCCCACGACGACTCGCCGGTATGGCTCCCACGATCTACCGGACGACGCCTTCCTCTCCGTACCGGACTCCATGCGGCCCACGACTCGCCGGTATGGCTCCCACGATCTACCGGACGACGCCTTCCTCTCCGTACCAAACTCCATGCTGCCCGACGACTCTCTGCCAGACGGCACAGCCGTCACCATCAACTAAGCTCCGCTATAAAAGGACCCCTCCCGACATACTAAGGCTAAGCTCTCTGAACTCTCGACTCTCTAAGCTCTCCTCCTCACCTCTAAGCTCCGGAACTCATTCCGAGCACTCCATTACTGTTGGCCGAAAGCTAACTTGACCGTCGGAGGGTCCTGCCGGAGCCACCACCCCACCGGTTCCGGACGGGACTTCGTTTTGCAGGTCCCCGGCGGCGCCCAGCGGCCTCGATTGCGGCGACCTCCGGCGGCGACGGATTTCTGCACCAACAGATTGGCGCTAGAAGGAGGGCCTTGAACCTTCGAGGTTCCCTTGTTCTTAAAGGAGTGCTCGGCGATGATTTCCTGGCTGTGTCCCGGAAAGAGCTGCTCCGGATCTCTTGAGTTCTTCTCCCTCTTCAGAATTCCTTCTCTGGAAAGAGGAAAATGCCCCCCAGAAGGGCTTCGACGCGGCGCTCGACGGCTTCCGCGGCTCGATCCCCTCCGAGTCCGTCTGTCCCTGCTCCGGCCCCGGTGACTCAGCCCCCGTCTATAGCCGCAGTGGATACGGAGCAGTTCAACCAGCTCATCCAGCACGTTCGTGGTCTCACGGAGGCGGTGCAGGCGGTGCTGCACCAACAAGTCCCAGTGCCAGCCCGACCGGCGCGGGACTCTCCGAAGTCGGATGATCCAGTCCAAGAGCGACCGGCCTGGGCAGCCCGACCTCCGATACCCGGATTGGAGAGGCGGAGGAGGGAGAGCCCTTGTTCGGATCATGGATCGACCAAGGGTGAAGCCTCGCACCCATCTCACCAGAAAGCCTTGGAGATCAGAGACCGTGAGGACCTGCTGGACCAAAGGCTCTTGGAAATGAACCGGCGAATTGAAGAACTTCGTCCCCCCTCGCGTGGTGATGACGTTTGTACAGACCCTCCTTTCTCGCAGAAAATCATGCAGGAACCGGTCCCGCCGAACTTTAAGCTCCCTCAGTTCGAAAGCTACGACGGGACCGCCGACCCGGTCGACCACTTGGAAGCCTTCCGGACGACGATGCTGCTTCACGGCGCGTCGGACGCCATATTTTGCCGGGCTTTCCCTTCTACCCTCAAAGGAGCTGCCAGAAACTGGTACTCGACGCTCAAGCCGAGAACACGATCTTATCGTTTGACCAGATGAGTCAACAGTTCGCAGCCCACTTCATCAGTAGTAGGCGACCACGCCGAGGTTCGGATTCTTTGATGGCCATCAGGCAGAAGGAGGGGGAACCCATCCGGGCCTACGTCACCCGGTTTAACGCTGCCGCGCATTGGAAGTCCGAAACCTAGGACCAATCAGTCGCCATGGCCGCCCTCAAAGGGCGGCCTTCAGAAGAAATGACTTGTTGTTCTCCCTGGAAAAAAGGTATCCCAGGGACTTCGCCGATCCTGCTAGGCTCGGCCGAGAGATACGCCCGTGCGGAAGAAGCCTTCAAGCTTGAGGGACGAAGAAACCTTAAGGGAGCGGCTGACAGGCGATAGGGAGCCGAATGAAGTTCGGCCGCGCTCACGGACTCCCTCCGGTAGCAGGCGGGCCCGAACCCCTCGAGCTTGCAGAGAAGCGCGAAGAAGCCCACCTCCCAAAGGATTTCGCGACTATGTCCTCCTCAATGCTCCCCGAGCACAGATCCTCACCGAAGTTAAGAACCAACTCCCCAGACCAGAAAGGTTACGGTCTCCCCCAAACAAACGTGACCGAAGCAAGTACTGCCTCTACCATCGCGACCACGGCCATGACACTGAGGAATGCATCCAGCTCCAAGATGAAATCGAGGAACTCATCAGAAAGGGGCGGCTGGGTAGATTCATTCGACGCCAGTCTAAAGATCGGTGCAGGGCGCTGCCGTAACGAGAAACAACAAAGTCGGCCGCCTCACAACGTCGTCAACATCACTCCAGGATCCAGCGTCGAAGCCAACAGAAGCACGCTTCAACGCAAGGAAGCTCGAATGAAATAGGAAAGGTCGTCCGCGTGGAGAAGCGCGGAGGAACGATGCTACTACCACGACCCTGGATCACAGAAAATTCAGAAAAAATTGCCAGTAACTTTCCTTTCAATAAAGTCCTTCCCTTCCAACAGTGTATTATTTTTGGGCGCCAAAAACTATGTAATGGCTGGAAAAGAAGCAGTCAATAGTCGTCGTGTTAGGAACAGGAGGAAACCTCGTCCTAATTCGAGCGGCAACCTCGGCCAGAGATGAGATCTCTCCCGAGGGCAAAGTTCGGCCAGAGATAAGATCTCTCCGAACACAAGGTCGGCCAGAGATAAGATCTCTCCCGAACCGCAACCTCAGCCAGAGATAAGATCTCTTCCGAGGCAAAGTTCGGCCAGATAAGATCTCTCCCGAACAATAAGTTCGGCCAGAGATAAGATCTCTTTCGAACAACAAGTTCGGCCAGAGATAAGATCTCTCGCGAACAACAAGTTCGGCCAGAGATAAGATCTCTCGCGAACAACAAGGTCGGCCAGAGATAAGATCTCTCCCGAACCGCAACCATCGGCCAGAGATAAGATCTCTCCCGAGGGCAAAGTTCGGCCAGAGATAAGATCTCTCCCGAACAACAAGTTCGGCCAGAGATAAGATCTCTCGCGAACAACAAGGTCGGCCAGAGATAAGATCTCTCCCGAACCGCAACCTCGGCCAGAGATGAGATCTCTCCCCGAGGCAAAGTTCGGCCAGAGATAAGATCTCTCCCGAACAACAAGTTCGGCCAGAGATAAGATCTCTCGCGAACAACAAGGTCGGCCAGAGATAAGATCTCTCCCGAACCGCTACCTCGGCCAGAGATAAAGATCTCTCCCGAGGGCAAATTTCGGCCAGAGATAAGATCTCTCCGAACAACAAGAGAGGATAAATCTCTCGAACAACAAGGTCGGCCAGAGATAGATCTCTCCGAACCCAAATCGGCCAGAGATAAGATCTCTCCCAAAGCAAAGTTCGGCCAGAGATAAGATCTCTCAGAACTCGGCCAGAGATAAATCCTCCCGAACAAGAGTAAGTCTCTCCCAAAGGCTTCCAGAGATAAGATCTCTCCCGAAACAACAAGTTCAGCCAAGTAAGATCTCTCCCGAGCGATCGTCGTTAGAACAGGAGGAGAACCTCATCCTAACGCGAGCACCAACTCGCCGCCAGGAGATAAGATCTCCCCCGAGGGAAGCTCGGCTGCAGGAGATAAGATCTCCCCCGAGCGCGCACTTCACTTCGGCCGCAGGAGATAAGATCTCCCCCGAGGAAGCTCGGCTGCAGGAGATAAGATCTCCCCCGAGCGCGCACTTCACTTCGGCTGCAGGAGGCAAGAGATCTCCCCCGAGGGAAGCTCGGCCGTAGGAGATAAGATCTCCCCCGAGCGCGCACTTCAACCTCGGCTGCAAGATAAGAGGTTCTCCCTCGAGTCGACTTCAATCGACGAAGATAATGTCGCCCCCGAGGAGCTCAAATCTGACCTCGACCGTAGGAGGTGAGATTTACTTCGGCTTCAACATCAGCTTCATCGACTTTAGCTGGAAACGAGTTCCATTTCAACTCCAAACATCGACTGAAGATGAGGTCTCCCCCAAGCCTCAGCCTCAACTTCAGCGTCAATATTGGCTGGAGATGAGACCTCCCCCGAGCTTCAGCTGCAACAAATGCGGAGCCTGGAAGAAGACTTCGGCAGCCGCCTGTTTTGGTACTCCCTTCCTTCAATTTTTGAACTCGGGAGTGGGGGGGCTACTGTTGGGGATAAATCCCGCTCCTGCCGAAGCCCGGTCCGACGCTCAGCCCAATGTAACCAGTAGCCGCTGAAGAGCTTTAGTGCCAGGCGCCAGGCCGAGCCCCTACCACGGCCGAACTGCCTAGAGGCCGAACTCCCCTGCGCCAAGCTCCGGGCCAAACTCCCTCCACCGCCGAACTTCCCACGGCCGAGCTCCTTCGGACCGACCCCAGACGAGCCCACGGCCGAGCTCCTTCGGACCGACCCCAGGCGAGCCCATGCAGCCGAACTCCTTCAGACTTCCCACGGCCGAGCTCCTTCGGACCGACCCCAGGCGAGCCCATGCAGCCGAACTCCTTCGGACTTCCCACAGCCGAACTCCTTCGGACTTCCCACGGCCGAGCTCCTTCGGACCGACCCCAGACGAGCCCACGGCCGAGCTCCTTCGGACCGACCCCAGGCGAGCCCATGCAGCCGAACTCCTTCAGACTTCCCACGGCCGAGCTCCTTCGGACCGACCCCAGGCGAGCCCACGGTCGAGCTCCTTCGGACCGACCCCAGGCGAGCCCATGCAGCCGAACTCCTTCAGACTTCCCACGGCCGAGCTCCTTCGGACCGACCCCAGGCGAGCCCATGCAGCCGAACTCCTTCGGACTTCCCACGCCGAACTCCTTCGAACTTCCCACGGCCGAACTCCTCGGACCGACCCCAGGCGAGCCCATGCAGCCGAACTCCTTCGGACCCCACGGCCGAACTCCTTCGGACCGACTTCAGGCGAGCCCAAGTGGCCGAACCCCTTCGGACCGACCCTAGGCGACCGAACTCCTCAGCGAGCCCTGGCCGAACCAACTAGCAACCGAAGTCCTTCAACTGGCCAGCCGAGCTTCTTCGGGCCTCTCAGCGGTCGAACTCCTCGGCAACCGTCCCACGGCCGAACTCTACAGATGGCCGACCCTTCAGCCAGGCGAACTCCCCCAGCTTCCCCCTCGGTCGAACTCTGTTACAAGTCCGAACTCCATTGGACGAACTGTCGCCTGCAGCAAGACTTCGGACGGCGCCTTCCTCTCCGTACCGGACTCCATGCGGCCCACGGCTCGCCGGTATGGCTCCCATGATCTACCGAACGACGCCTTCCTCCCCGTACCGGACTCCATGCGGCCCACGACTCGCCACCGGTATGGCTCCCACGATGACTCGCCGGTATGGCTCCCACGATCTATCGGACGATGCCTTCCTCTCCGTACCGGACTCCATGCGGCCCACGACTCGCCGGTATGGCTCCCACGATCTACCGGACGACGCCTTCCTCTCCGTACCAAACTCCATGCTGCCCGATGACTCTCTGCCAGACGGCACAGCCGTCACCATCAACTAAGCTCCGCTATAAAAGGACCCCTCCCGACATACTAAGGCTAAGCTCTCTGAACTCTCGACTCTCTAAGCTCTCCTCCTCACCTCTAAGCTCAGGAACTCATTCCGAGCACTCCATTACTGTTGGCCGGAAGCTAACTTGACCGTCGGAGGGTCCTGTCGGAGCCACCACCCCACCGGTTCCGGACGGAACTTCATTTTGCAGGTCCCCGACGGTGCCCAGCGGCCTCGATTGCGGCGACCTTCGGTGGCGACGGATTTCTGCACCAACACCTACCATCCAACCCAACCTTCCCCTCCTCGAATCCCGACCTAGCACTCATCGATGACTCGATGAGATTGCCTCGAATGCCGGGGAGAGATTCAAGAAATCAAGACAAAGTGACCCTATATCAACAGCTACTGCCTAATCTTCGAATCAGATATTTACTAACCCCAAGGTTGGGATCCAACCAATGATAGAAAATGAGGCCTGATGACCTGCATGGGCGCCGATACATCCAAAGTAGAGCCTCAACTTTACACTGACTTCAAACCACTGGCCTACTCAGCCATGTGGGTGATTCTTTGAATCTCTTAACAACTTTTTGGAACGTGGGCACATCCCATAACTGACATGCATAACTAATAGTCCAGATTCATAGGTTACTAAATAGATTTCTTATCCTAATAGCCTATCGGATTGAGGTCTAGCGACTAGAGAATTAGAGCCTGACTATTGAAAATTATGTCCCAAAGCCAATCGTCAGTCTATTGATAGTTGAGCTCACTTATATAATTATATATGAATTAATAAATATTATTTTAATTTTTTCATCACAAATTGTGTACATCTTTTTTTAACGAACTTCTATATTGTGATGAAGTTCTTAGAATTATTTTAAATCGATAAAAAAAGATTTATCATTTAATCCTTAAACCTGTTCGCGACCAAACGATATGCTATTACTAGAACAATAGCTATATCAAGTATAGATTATTATATGCAATACAGATTAGTTATCCTCTTAATCAAGGAGTGTGAAGGCACTGGTATAGCATACAGGTGAAATATAGGAGTACATTTTATTGAACATGACCAACTCTGGAGTATTCTACTATTAAGATTTGTTTCGAAGGGATATGGATATAAGTGCCCCTCTGACTTGAGATCTCCATAATGACTTACAAGCAACTCATTGTACTTTGGTGTTGGACTATCTGAATTTTTAATTAATTTAGCGATAAAAGATTTCTAAGCATAGTCAAGTACTTATGGAGCTGGTATGTGAGTCAAGATAGGATTGACCACTCCTGATTTTAGGATATGTGCTATATTATATTTTAATTTAGTAAAATCTTGGCTGGGATGGCTCTTATGAGGAGTCACAGCACTGATTATGTTGAAACACGATAAGGATGTACTGATAAGAGTTGATAATTTAACTCTGAGTCGTCCTAAACATAGAGATCAAAAGGATAAATTATATGCTAACCATATTCTAGTAGGTTTTGAATGTTGCTTCACATATATTCGACCTATCCAAATATCGAGTACCATTTTTAGATAGTCATATCGATTGATATAAGAATTTATTTTTCTAATACCAACTTAGGTTCGAACCTATGGAGCCACACACAAAAGTACTTGTTCGATCAAGATTGCTGATTAAGAGTCCTACGGACTAGAACTCTATGATCAAGAGTTCTACTGGATTGAAACTCTATCATTATTGGAGGATTGTTTAGAAATTAAATTGCTAATTAGCTTAATTTAATGTATTTTAGATCAAATCTAATTGAATTGACTTTAATTTGACTTGATCCAACACTACTACAAAAATCAACCTATAGCAGCAATTTTTGTAACCATTGCCGTAGGTCGGACATATAGCAGTGGTTACAAAAAATCGCTGCCGTAGGTCGGACCTATGGCAGCAGTTACAAAAAATTGCTACCATAGGTCAGCCTATGGCAGCAGTTCATTATAACCGCTGCCATAAGTCAGACCTATAGCAGCGGTTAGTAGAAACCACTGCTATAAACTTATTTATGGCAGCGGTTAGTAGAAACCGCTGCTATAAACTTATTTATGGCAGCGGTTAATTATAACTACCGTCATATATATTTTTTTTAAATTTTATATAATTTTAAAATTTAATGTCCATCTTTATCATTCATTATCTAAATAATTATCATTAGAGTATCATCGCAAAAGATCGCCTCGATCCGATGACCTTAGCTTCGTCAATCAAAAAAATTTGATTTCGACGATCATAAACGACGATACGATGTTGTGATAAATGGAGACCTTCGATGGATCTGAAAACCTGCAACGATGATCTCGATGATGTTTGTAGCGTACTATCAAAGTTTTACTTCAATCGGATATCGTTATCTTGATCAATTTAATATAGGTTAGTTTCGATCGTTAAATGATAAATGAGTGATCAAAGGACCAAACGGTATCCAATTATGAGATAATTTTTTTATAAATGATCTTGGCTACTACTTTAATCATTTTTTATGGTGATGATTATAAAATTCAACTCGTGAGTTGAAGAACGATCTAAAACTATACATTTTCTGATAACCATTCTAAAACTTTACTAGTTGTTATGCTCGCGCTTTTGCAATATCTACTTAACATGAACAGTTTATATGAAAATGATTTGAATTTTACTATCATCGCCATATAAAATATTTAAAATTATAAAAAAAATTATTTAACTAAAAAATTATCTCATAATCGGATGTCGTTTAATCCTTTGATCGCTTGTTTCTAATTTAATGGTCGAAATCATTCCATACTAAATTGACCATGATAACGATATCCGATTGAAGTGAAACTTTGATAATATGCTACAAACATTATCAAGATCATCATTATAGATTTTTGGATCCATCGAAGATCTTCATCTATCAAATCATTGTACCATTGTTCATGATCGTCGAAATCAAATTTTTCTAATCGATGAAGCTAAGGCCATCGGATCGAGACGATCTTTTGTAATGACACTCTAATGATAATTATTTAGATAATGAATGATGAAGATGGGCATTAAATTTTAAAATTATATAATATTTTAAAAAAATAAGAAAAAAATTATTTTCCACCTATGGCAGTGGTTATCAAAAATCGCTGCTATAGATCTATAGCGGCGATTATAGAACCGTTGCCATAGATCTATGGCAGCAGTTTTGGATAACCGCTGTCGTAGATCTATGGTAGCAGTTCGATAAATCTATGGCAGCGAATCGATAACCGCTACCATAGATTAAGTTAAAAATTTTCAAATTTTTCTTTCCCTCCTATGCGCACTCAATCTCTCTCGCTCTCTCCCTCCCTCCTCTTCATCATCGGTGAGGCTCCTCCCGCCGATCGGCATCGCTCCTCCTCCCCCCAGCCAGCATTGTCCCTCCTTCCCTCCTGGCCAGTGCCACCTCTCCTTCCCCCTCCCTCTCTGGCCCCTCCATCCCCAGCCGCCCCTCCCCGCCACCCCCCACCCGGTCCCCCCACCCCTCCATCCAACCCTCCTCGGCCCCCAGCAAAATCTTCCTCCGACGAACCCCCATCCGACCCTCCCTCAGCCCCCCATGAAATCCCCCTTTGACAAACCCCCTTCCACCCTCACTCGGCCCCCCATGAAACCCCAAACCCCCACCCCTCCATTCGACCCTCCCTCGGTCCCCAGCGAACCCCACTCCAGCAAACCCCCATCCAACCCTCCTTCGGCTACCGCAAAATCCCACCCCCCCCACCACCACCACCATTCTGACCCTTTCCCGATCGAGTGTGAAGCCTCCTTCGGCCTCCTTATCACTATGCCCCTCCCCCTGGCCCTCCATCCCCGACCGTCCTTGCTCTCTCTCTTTTTCTCTTTTTCTCTCTTTTCTATCTCACTATCTTGCTTTTATTTCTTAGGTGACCTTTAGTGCCATCGTCTTCCTCTAACGTCATCGCCAACGATCCTCGAAGCTTTCGATGTGACCCGCTCTATAGCCATAGGTATAATTTTTTAAAAAAATTTTATAGTATTATTTATTAATCATGTATATTTATAATAATTTATAGAATATTTATAATAAATATTATAAATATTTATTATAAATATTATAATTATCTGCATGCCATAGTTTTTGGATCGTGTCATGGCGGTAGCCTTGGACCGTGCCATGTCGGTGGTTGTGGACTAGATCTGTCAATAGGTTGGGTTCGGATCGAAACCTGGATATTCAAATTTGGATCCAATTTTAATTACTGATATCGGATCTAAATCCGAATATTCGATGGATCTGTACTTGAGAGAGGAAGGGAGGGATCCGGCCTTGCCACCATCATTGGGAGGGAGGGGGTCCGGCCTCGCTGGCGAGGAAGATCGAGAGAGAAAGAGAGGGAGATCGAGAGAGCGAGATAGGGAGGGAGGGGGTCCAGCCTCACTGGCATCACTAGGAGGGATAGGGTCCGACCTTATCGACAAGAGAGATCGAGAGAGTAAGAGAGGGAGGGATGGGGTCCAGCCTCACCAACGAGGAAGATCGAGAGAGGGAGAGAGGAAGATCGAGAGATGGAAAAGCAGGGAGGGAGGGGTTCGGCCTCACTGCCATTATCGATGAGAGAGATCGAGAGAGGGAGAGAGGGAGTGATCGAGGGGATGGCACACAGCCAAGCCGGCTCGGATACGCAATCAAGATGGCTCAGGCCATGATCGAGCCAACTGGGGGAGGATCCTAGCCGGATATTTCAGGCATGAAGCTGACTATCTCAGGCATGGAGTTGGCTCGACTTTCGAGTGAATAGAATTTGATATGTCACGATGTTATATTAATTAATATTTATTAACGTTGCAGGTCACGATGGCACCGAAATGCCATCTAACTTTCACCCTTGCCTCTCAGCGGGTTATGCGTAGTTCAGCATCTAAGAAGCAGTCGGAGAATACTCCATCCACCTCACCATCGGTTGCTTAGGGACCTTCACCACTGGCATCTACTCCACCAGCGACATCTACTCCATCGACAGCTGAGCCTCTACCGTCGCAGGCATCTAAGTATACATTTTTATTATATCAGCACAACTTTATTTTTTATATAGTATTTATACACTTATATATTTGTATAACATATTTGTATTGCAGGTGCATCATCCAGCCAAATATTTTACGGTCCCATATGTATGGCACATGTGTGAAACTACCAGCATTAGGTGATGGTGCAGTATGATGCAGAGAAAACGTCGGTAGGGGAAACCACATGGGAGATGCATTCTTTTTTTGGAGTGCTTGTGAGACGGTTGGACATCATTCCCATAGAGCCCAGAGACTGGCATTTGATGGATGCTGCCGTCAGGGATCGGATATGGAAGGAGATATGGATAAGTACGCTCATCTTAGTTATATTTATGCATTTTATATTTTTACACTATATATGTTTGATTAGAATAATTTTGTAACTAATTTTTGATAAATTTATGCAGAGAAGGAACAACTTCCTCGATCATGAGAGGACTCGAGATGTCCGACTAAAAAAGATTGGAGAGTTGTACTGGGGTTACAAGGTCAAGCTCCATAGAGGATGGCTTGAGCACCGACGAGACACTCCGGAGGAGCTTGTTCCCTGGATATAGGACTGTCCTTCGAGTTAGTGGAAGAGGATGGTTAGACACTGGAGGAGCCAAGAGTTTGAGATAAAATTTCTAACTTTTAAATTTTTTAATATACTTAAAGTTTTATTTAAATATTATTTAAATATTTATTATTTATTTAAATACTTATTAAGCTATCTTCCATCAGAATCGGAAGAACCGTGCAGCCCAGGAGTATACGCACACTCTAAGCCGTGAGTCTATGGCCAAGTCATGTGCATAGAGAGGTAATTAATTAAAAATCTTACTAGATAAATTAAATTCATATTTTTTATCATCTTTCTGATAAATTTATTCTTTATTATAGCTGATGAGAGATGGAGTGATGCCCAGTCGTAGCGAGATCTTTCGATCCAGCCACACGGACAAGATGGGTAGGCCAATGAATGCCGCGATCGAATGTATTTTTGTAAGTATTAAATGTATTAGTATATATGATTAGTATTATAGCATTTCTTATAAAATTTTATTTTAATTTATAATTACAGGATCAGTTAGATGCACTCGCGAGTGAGGACCCGGATACTTCTGAGCCCTATGACCATCTGTCTCAGGTCTTGGAGCCTGAGCACTCTGGGAGGATCCGATGCAGGCCCGGATACATGCCAACGAGCTATTGGTTCGAGGCAAGCATCTTCTCATAGACTTCTAGTATTGTCAGTCAGAAGAAACTTGAGGAGGCATTGGCACGGGCAGATCTTGCTGCGATGCGAGCAGATTGGATTGAGGACCGTGCATCTCATTTAGAGGGCATCGTGAGAGACATGATGTCGATGCTCAGCATGCATTTTGGAGTCACGGGTTTTGAGGATATGTTGGCCTATATTTCAGCTTCAGCTCCGGCTTCGACTCTACCTCCAACTTCGGCTCCAGCTCTCGGTGATGACAACGACGATGATGATGTAGATTTAGGAGACTTTTGATATATTTTATTTTTTAAAAAAATATTATAATAAATTTTATTCGATAATAAAATTTTAGTATTTTAGAATATTTTTTGTATTTATTATATTTTCTTGTATTATATGTCTATATTTATCAGATAAAATATATAAAATAATAAAAATTTTATTTTTTTAATTATTCAAGATCTACGACAGCGGTTTTATAACCATTGTCATATCCGTGCCAACTGTTATCATAGATCCAGTGCCAACCGCTATACTAGACCTATGGCAGCAGTTACATAACTACTGCAATAGGTCAATCTATTGCAGTGGTTTATAAATCACTATAATGGGCCATCTATGGCAGCAGTTCTAACAACCGCTGTAACAACCATTATCATAGAGCTACGGTGATGGTCGTAGTAGCAGCAGTTAGAAAACCACTACCATAGCCTATGATAGCAATTTTTTGGGCTACGGCAGTGGTTACAAACTAGTGTCATAGTCCTTTTTTGTAGTAGTGCAATTAGGTTATCAGATGACCTAATCGATAAGGAAGATTGATTCCTAATTTAATCAAAACTTGAACTCAATCAATTCCTAATTTGATGAGGACTTAATTGAGTTAGTTTTATACCTAATTAGATTAGGTTCAGTCTTATCTATTTGACTCTAATTAAATAGAATTTGATTGAAATCAGATGATGGAAACTTAGAGTCCAAAGAGGTTGGACTTCTCTCCTACGCCACACTTTATCTCAACACCCTCTTCTCAATGCACAAAATGAGTTTGTGCATAAGATAATCACTAGCATATGGCCACCTTGTCACCCCACTTGGATAAGGATTAGGGTGGTTTAAGTTAAATTCAAAAGAGTTTTGAAACTAAACCCTAGCTTATCTTTATCCACTTTGGCTGAACACCTTGTGAAGGACTCTTCTTTTTATGTGACAAAAGGGAAGAACTCTTGGTCATTCTCCATGCCTAGAACCTTTGTTCGGCCTCCTCTTTAGATGGATAATGATGAGGATTAGTTGGATGAAGTTTAAGTTCAAAGAGGTTTGAATTTAGACTAAACCCTAGCCCTAATCCTATCTCATCTATATGAGTGTTCAACAATTATAAAATCCTTTGATTTTTGTATGTCACTTGCTTCTGATTTTTCCACTATGAGAAACTAGAAAGAGGAGGGGCCAAACAACTGAAAGGGGGCATGAGGATCTGGGGTGGGCGATCGTCAATAGGCATGAGAGTTTAGAGGAGATCATTCTCTTCTTGGGTGAGAGACCTAGATTTGATCTAGGGTTTTTGGTGAGGAAAAATCAAAGAGAGAAGAGAGTTCTCCTCCCTCTTATTCCATCAATATATCCTCCTCTTAATCAATCTTTAGATCTAGAAGAGTCTGGAAATTTTCTACGCGAGCTAGCACTCTCATGGAAAATTGATTGTGATAAGAGTTTCGTATGGACGATTCGTTGAGGCCAGACATCTTATGTAGCCACGAGCAACTAGTAGAGCTTCATATCCAAATATTTCAGTAATGGAGATCATCTACCCATACTCAGGTATAAGATTTTGAACCTTAGAGGATTGATCTAAAAGTTAGATTATGTTCAAAGCATCGATGTGATCGATGCATGTTTCTTTTATTTTTGATTTTAATTACATAATATTTCATGTTGCTGATCCTGGATAGGTAGTTTAGATCTAATCTGTTGCATGTTTAGTAGATTAAATCATTTAATCTAACCTACTTCTGCAAAATATTTTTGAAATAACGTGCATCGAACTGCCTAGTTTTCTTTCAATTGATATGAGAGCATTAGGTCAATAACATGATTATTATGTAATAAAATCAAAAATTAATAAAATTAATAATCACATGTATTGATTATAAGGTTGTCTTACTGTAAGATTTATCTCTTACAGTGAATAGGTAATCCTAGTATATATTAATCTAAAAACTTAAATCATAAATATATTAGATGAGATCTAAATTAATTTATGGTTTATTTTCTATTTTTAGATTTTAAATTGATTCAAAAATTTGTGCACAAAAATTAGTTCTAAGGTACTGAATCCAAATCCATGTCAGCCTTACACTTAATTAAAAATTAAAAGTTATTTGTTAGGATCTAAAATTATGAATTGAAGATCCTAAGATAATTGCATAATACATGGATCAATGGATTAGTATGAATCAGGTCAATTAATTGAGTTAGACCTATAAATAGAATTAAAGAATGGACTTAACAAGAGTAGTTGATCAAATCTAACTAAATATTAATTTAGATTAGGTCAAGGATACACTAGAGTAAATACAATAGTTATAGTTGGTCATGTTCATGTCTTTAATTAGACCAAATAGAACCTGATTTTGGCTCAATGGTCGAGCTCGAATTATTAGGTTGATCAAATTGAAACTAATTAACCAGTTGCTTTCTAAGATAAGTTTGGTAGATTTGATCAATGGTCTTTAATTAGGAGCTACTTGCATAGATTTGGTCAATGGCGAGTTAATGGTATATCCCTTCCATCAATTTCACTTACCTGACTGACTTAGTTGATTAGATTTTAATTAGATCAGTCAGTGATTCGAGCTGATCCATGTTAATAAGATAAATAAGTATGACTAATTTAGGTGCTTCTGGATTGACTTATCTCTAGTCTTCTTTGATCTAACTTGGTAAAATCAGTAGGAGGATCATAATTAGCTGATCAATCTCTTCTCTTTTATTAAAATATGTTAATCAAATTCTATAAATTATTAGATTCTTAAAAATGAAATATTTATGGTGATAACTGGGTTGTAGCCTCTTATTAAGTTGGGTGATAATGGGTCCATTAGTTTGATAATCATTGGAGGCCCAAAGGCTCGGTCCTTATTGGCTATTGGAATTATAATTCATAATATGATAACTCAGTCGTGTCTCTCTAATGGGTGGTCAGATTGGCTGATCAAAGTCAGGCCTAATCATTCATTAGTTAGATGCATTGAGCATAGTCATGTTAATGGTTAGACCTAAGTAAACCTTTTAGTGGAGGCCAAAGTCTACTGAAAAAGAACCTGGGACAAAATAATTTACTAGAAATTATTTAAAGAAGTAATTGGTTAAGAACCTATCCATAGATGCACATTAGTTGGCCAATCAAAGTCATGCTTGTGTGTAGTCTGTGTGGATTCTAGTATTTACTAATAAATTAAGGTAATTTCTTGAATTAGAGGTAAAGACTATCAATTCATATAAAATAGCGGGAGAATCTTTAGACTAAAATTCAAGTCTTTAGGCTTAATAATTCATATACTAATTAGGCTTTGTTTTTTTTTTTTATGCAGTTATAACCACCATCTTATCTCTCCAATCACTATTGGACAATAATAAATTGATGGGACCCAATTTCGATAGTTGATATCGAAAATTGAAGATAGTTCTAGAGTATGAACAAATTCTATACATTCTGACAAATCCCGCACCTGAGGAACCAACTCCCAATGCTCGTGGAATGGTTCGAGATACTTACCAGAAGTGGCTCAACGATCGAATTATGATACGTTGTATTATGTTGATGGCGATGATCGATGAGTTCAGTCATAGATTCAAGAATGCTCAACTTGAGAACATGATTCAAATATTGAACGAGTCCTTTGGCACTCCCGATGATATTGAAAGGCACATGACTAGTTATATTATTTTCAATGCCTAGTTGAGGGATGGGGCATCATTACTGATCATATACTATACATGATCGAGTTATTTAAGCATCTGAGCAAGCTCGGCTTTTCCTTACATGAATAGCTTAGAAAAGATGCAATTCTGATTCCTTGCCTAAATCCTACCTCCCATTTCTTACTCATTACAGAATGACAAAGTCTATAGTCAATTACCACGGTTTGCAGGGATTATTGCAGAATTTTGAGAAGGATCACTAGCTCCATAAGGAGTCAGTGAATGTAATGGAAAGGTCTTGTTCTAGGTATCGACCCTTTATGAAAGAGAAGAGGAACAAGAAGAAGAAAAATAAGAAGGTGCAGCAATGTGCTGGGACATCTATGCTTGGTCAGACCAAGAAGCCCAAGTCCGATCAAAGTCAGGTAGAATGCTTTTACTATAAGAAGTAGGGGCACTAAAAGAGAAACTATCCTTAGTACATTACCTCTCTAGACCCAAACAGATCAAACTATTACTGGGCAAGGTAATTATATGATAACACATTGCAATCTTTCTATTTGTAATACTACTATCTGGATATTAGATACTAGAAACCCATTTAATATTTATAATTTATTGCAACATTTATAGGTTAGTAGGAGATTTGAAGAAGATGAAAGATTCCTGAATGTTAGAGCTGGAAGATCAGTTCTAGTTCTAGCTTTAGGGATCATTAAGCTTATATTCAATTCTCATGTCATTGTCCTTAGTAATTATCATTTTTTTCCTAATTTCTTTTTGAATATTATTTCTATAGGCCTTTTGATCAAGAATAGTTATAAAATTTTAATAAAAAAAATTTATAATGTCATTTTGAATGGTAATACTATGATGAATGGATAATTGAATAATAGAATTTACGTATTATCATAGCCTATTAATGTAATCTACACGTCCAATAAATGTTCTAGGATAGATGATGTCTCTAATACCTACCTTTGTCATTGTCGGCTAGATCATATTAACAAGAACATGATGAACATGTTGACTCAAGAGAAAATTCTTAAATTGGATGATGATGAATTACTTTCAACTTGTGAGTCCTATCTTCTTCGAAAAATGACCAAGTTATCTTTTACTAGAAAAGATGAGCGAGCTAAAGAGCTTCTGAGTTTAGTAGATACTAATATATGTGGACATATGAGCATAAATACTAGAGATGAATATCACCATTTTATTATGTTTACTGATGACCTATCTAGGTATAGGTACGTTTACTTGATGAAACACGTCTGAATTGATTGAAATGTTCGAATTGTTCCATAATAAAATAGAGAAATAAAATAGGAAGAATATTAAAATTCTTCGATCTGACTGAGGGAGTGAATACCTCTCCAATGGATTTTTGATATATCTAGGAGAGAATGGGATTATCTCGCAATGAACTCCTCCTGGGATACCATAACATAATGGTGTCTAAAAGGAGAAAACAAATCTTGTTGGACATGGTTTGTTCCATGATGGACTTTTTCAGTCTGCCCATCTTTTTTGGGGGATATGTGCTTGAGTCAACTTGTTATGTACTTAATAGGGTTCCGAGTAAGTCTGTAACTAAAATATCATATGAGGTATCGATAGGACGTAAGCTAGTACCATCACATCTTAGGGTTTGGTGGTGTCTGGCTTATGTCAAATATTTAATTACAGACAAGTTTGGACCTAGATCTGAGAAATATCTATTCATTGGTTATCCGAAAGAAACCAAAGGATATATTTCTATCTTGCTAATGAATAAAAGATATTCATCAATCTTAAGGCAGTCTTTTTAGAAAAAGAATTTCTTGGTAGAGAAATTAATGGCTCTAAGATCGAGTTTGATAAAGTTTGATAGGTAGAAGAATCGACACAAGTAACTAGATCTAAACTGGATTTGATTAAATCAAACTTGAAGCTTAATGTACCTACATCCTTAAGGCGATTCGATAGAGTACCGTATCAGTCAGATAGATACTATGATTTTTTTATCTGAGATGGTGATTCTATCGAGCTCGACGAGAATGATGAGAATCCGATTAGCTATATGGATGCGATGCAGAGATCCGACTCTAACAAGTGGATTGAATCCATGAAATCCAAAATAGAGTCCATGAAAGTCAATGATATATGGATATTAGTTGATCCACCTTAAGAGATAAAATTCATAGAGTGTAAATGGGTCTTCAAAGAAAAAAGGTGCACAAATGGAAAAATAGAGACCTATAGAGCCTATCTAGTTGCCAAGGGATATCGTCAGCATTATGGTATAGACTATGATGAGATATTTTTTTCTTTGGCAATGCTCAAGTCTATTTGGATCATGCTTGCGATAGCAATATATCTGGACTAGAAAATCTAATAAATGGATGTGAAGATAGCTTTTCTAAATAAAGAGCTGGACAAAGAGGTGTATATAATATAACCTGAAGGGTTCACATCCATAGATGAGTCTAAGATGTGTAAGCTTCAGAGATCCATTTATGAATTGAAGCAAACATCTCAAAATTGGAACATGCATTTTAATAAGATGATCAGAATATATGGCTTCATTAAGAATGAAGAAGAACCCTGCATATACAAGTAGGCCAATGATTCAGTGATTGTATTTCTTATTTTGTATGTGAATGACATTCTCTTAATCGAAAATGACATCCCTGCGTTGCAAGAAATAAAAGTTTGGGTGTCATCATAGTTCTTCATGAAGGACTTGGGAGAAGCATTCTACATCCTAGGAATGAAGATCTATAGAGATAGATCTAAGAGATTGTTTGGATTGTTCCAATCCACGTATATAGCACTATGCTAAAATAGTTCAGCATGGAGAATTCTAAGAAGGACTCTCTTTCGATAGGTCATGAAATTTCTCTCTCAAAGAGAGATTTCGATAACACCTCAAGAGAGAGAGCATATGAGTAAAATTTCATATGTTTCGATAATGGGATTCATAATGTACGCCATAACATGTACGAGACTAGATGTGGCATACTCACTAGGGATAGTGAGTGGATACCAGTCTAATTCAAGGAAGAACTATTGGAAGGTTGTAAAAATTATCCTTAAGTATTTAAGAAATACTAAGGACTAGTGGCTTGTTTATGTAGAATCATATTTAAAACTGGTGGGATTTACAGACTCTAGTTTTCAGTCTGATCATGACGATAGCAAAAGCATGTTAGGATACATATTTACCCTTAACGGTGGAGCTGTCTGCTAAAAAAGTTCCAAGCAATATGCTATGGTTGACTTAGTTTATGAGGTGAAGTATATTGCTGCATCTGATGCTGTCAAAGAAGCTATATGGCATAGAAAATTCATCACCAAGCTTGAAGTGGCATCCTTCCTTGATAATCCAATTTTGCTCTACTATGATGGCACTAGAGTCATTGCTCAGGCAAAAGAACCAAAGGCACATTAGCGGACAAAGCATATTTTGCATCACTACAATCTTGTCCGAAAGATCATGGATCGAGGTGATATCGAGCTTCAGAAAATCGACTGAAAGGAGAACCTGGCTGATCCATTCACTAAAGCCCTTATGGTAAAAAAGTTCAATGATCATAAGTCGAAGATGGGTATACGATACTATACCGATTGACTTTAGTCTAAGTAAAAGTTGTTAGAAATTATGTCTCAAAGCCAATCATTAGTTTGTTGATAGTTGAGCTTATTTATGTAATTATATATGAATTAATAAATATTATTTAACTTTTTTATCATAAATTATGTACATCTTCTTTCAATGAACTCTATATTGTAATGAAGTTCTTAGGATTATTTTAAATCGATAAAAGAGAATTTATCATTTAGTCTTTAAGTCTGTTTATGATCAAACGATATGCTATTACTAGAATGATAGCTATATTAAGTATATGTCATGGTGTGCCATATGGATTGGTTGTCATCTTAATCAAGGAGTGTGGAGCTACTAGTATGGTATACAGATGAAATGTAAGAGTATATTTCATTGAACGTGACTAACTTTGGAGCATTTTATAGTCAATATTTGCTCCGAAGGGATATGGGTATAAGTGCCTCTCTAACCTGAGATCGTCATGGTGACTTGCAAGTAACTCACTGTGCTTTGGTGTCGGATAATCTAAATTTTTAATTTAGTGATGAAAAATTTTTAGACACGGTCAAGCACTTGTAAAGTCGGTGTGTAAGATAAGATAGGATTGACTACTCTTAGTTTCAGGAGATGTGCTATATTATGTTTCAATTTAGCAAAATTTTGGCCAGGATAGCCTTTGTAAGGAGTCATATGACTGATTAGATTGAGACACAATATGGATGTACGGATAAAAGTTGACAATTTAACTTTGAGTCATTCTAAACATGGAGGTCAAATGGGTGAATTGTATAGTAACCATATTCTAGTAGATTTTGATTAGAACTTAATTTAGTTAGTTTCATATCTAATTAGATTAGGTTCAGTCTTATCTATTTGGCTCTAATTAAATAGGATTTGGTTGGAACCAAATTTCAAAAACCTAGAGTCCAAAGAAGTTGGACTTCTCCCCTATGTCACACTTTATCTCAATGCCCTCTTCTCGAAGCACAAAATGAGTTTATGTGTGAGATAATAACCAGTATATACCCACCTTGTTGCCCTACTTGGATAAGGATTAGGCTGGTCTAAGTTAAATTCAAAAGAGTTTTGAAACTAAACCCTAGCTTATCCTTATCCACTTTGGTCGACCACCTTATAAAGGACTCTTCTTTTTGCACAACAAAAAGGAAGAACTCCCGGTCATTCTCTACACCCAGAACCTTTGTTTGGCCTCCTCTTTAGATGGATAAGGATGAGGATTAGTTGGATTGCATTTAAGTTCAAAGGAGTTTGAATTTAGAACAAACCCTAGCCCTTATCTTATCTCATCTATATGTGTTTGGCAACTATAAAATCCTTTGATTTTTGTGCACCACTTGCTTTTGATTTTTCCACCATGACAAATCAAAAAGAGGAGGGGCCAAACACCTAAAAGGGGGCATGAGGATCTGGGGTGGGTTGCCATAAATTGGCATGAGAGTTTAGAGGAGATCTTTGTCCTCTTGGGTGAGAGACCTAGATTTGATCTAGAATTTTTGGTGAGAGAAAATCAAAGAGAGAATAGAGTTCTCCTCCCTCTTATTCCACTAATAGATCCTCCTCTTGATCTATTTTCAAATCTAATAAAGTTTGGAAGATCCAAAGAAAGGAGATTCAATCAGCAGTCCAGAAATTTTCTGCATGAGCTAGCACTCCCATGGAAAATTGATCGTGATAAGGGCTTTGTGTGGACGATTCATAGAGGCCGAATATCCTATGCAGCTGTGAGTGACCAACAGAGCCTTAGATCTAAATGTTTCAATAGTGGAGATCATCTACCCATGCTCAGGTATAAAGTTCTAAACCTTAGAGGATTAATCTAAAAGTTAGATCAGGTTTAAGGCATCGATGTGATTGATGCATGTTTCTTTTATTTTTGATTTTAATTGAATAATATTTCATATTATTGATTTTGGATATGTAGTTTAGATCTAATCTATTGCATGTTTAGTAGATTAAATTATTTAATCTAACCTGCTTTTGCTAAAAACTTTTTGAAATAACATGCATCGAACTACCTAGTTTTCTTTCATTAATGGCCTATCGAATTCTGGCATAAGAACCTATGGCACTACCTCTATATAAAAAGGTAACGAGGTGATCCTTAGATAAGTCAAACTCTAGAAAACACCTCCATGCTTTGGCTCTCTCTCTCTCTCTCTCTCTCTCTCTCTCTCCACTTTATTATTTTCAAGCTCTAGTTGACCTATGCATCGGAGGGTCCCCTATCAGAGAACCTCTAGCATGAGTGAATTTTCTTTGCAGATTTTTCTTGGCATGCCAGTCCTCAGATCAACGTCAAGCTCTCAAGTTGGGAGAAGTCCCAACCTTAGCTACATCTGCCTCAAACTAGGGTCTTAGAACAATAGTCTAGTGCTTGAGGAAGGGCCCTAAGCCCATTTTAAGAGGAAAGAGCATGGCAAGAATAAAAGCACACAACTCCACCACCTCCCATTGATAATCCTTTTGCCGTAGCTAAGGTGGTCTATCCAAGAGAATGTCGTTACATAACCTCTTGTCATGATTGATCTACAATTGCTTGAGGCCCTGGTCTGATAGATCTAAATACTGACCTATGTAGCATAACAACTCTAATAGATGGTGAAGTGGCTTCGATTTTTGGAGTCAACATCTCAAATGGCTCCCTCTCGGCATAGTTGCTGCTTTCACCCTAAGAGCTCAGAATCAGCCCCCCAGGGTACCCTCCACTCCCCTCTTGCTTCTGCTCCCCGTCAATCATCTCCCCATCATAGCTTAAGGAAGCAAAACCAATAGCAGCAATCTCCCTCCTCCAATAGAGACTCCACTTCAGACTACCCCCATGGCCTAGAAAGTCTCATCAGGAAGAAGATCTTAAGTGAAAGGTTCAAAACATTGAGCACTGTCTCAGGGAAGTCCAGAATAAGAGCCATCGGAATGATGACAACCTCAGCTTTAATTCTCGACCTCCCTTCTCGCATGCCATTCTTAGGGAATCAATTTCAAGTTGCTTCTAGATATCTCAGATAGAGCCGTATGATGGCTCTTCAGACTCTCTCGACCATCTAGAGGGTTACAAGATCCTTATGATGCTCCATAGCACCTCGGACGCCCTCCTTTGCCTTGCCTTCTAGGCCATCCTTAAGAAGTTGACGTGGGTATGGTATTCGAGACTCTAATTAGAGTCCATTCATTCATTTGAGCAGCTTGGAAGGTTGTTCATTGTCTGCTTCAGCACAACTAAGCTCAGTCGAAGAACATCGACAATCTCTTTTCGATCCAATAAAAAGATGGCAGGTTGTTGCGTGACTATGTGGCATGCTTCAATGCCGCCATTCTTAAAGTGCACAACCTCGATGAGTCAGTGGTGATGTCGGCGCTCAAGCGGGGACTATAGAATGAGTGAAGGAATGGTTTAGCACATTGGATCGAATCAAATTAGATATAGCATAATTCAAAACTTTTGAATTCGATCTAACATGCGGTTCATAAATCTAAATAGAAAACAAGAACATACAATTATGTATACTAAGGGATGATCTCATCATCTTGTATGGATAGATGATCTCCATAATCTGAAGATACAAAACTTTGATCGAGGTCACCGTTGAGCCATGCACATGCTCGGCCTTTACAGGTATCTACTCGAGCTCAGATCTGGATGTCTTCTTTGATTTTGATCCACCTTCAGCAAATTGGATCTGAATCTCCTGAATTTACCTTCAATTTGGTCGCCGACAGCAACTCGACCAACACTTGATCACTTTCTTCTTTTTTTGTAACGCAGATAGTATCCAACCCTTCAAGTACTTCGAGATCATCCTAACTCCTTTGGCATGAGAGAGAGAGAGAGAAAGTGGAGAAGAGAGGAAGGAGGCATGGAAGAAGAGAAGCAGAGCTTTAACAGTTTCTAAAACTCTAATTGCTAATCCATTTAGCAAGTTCCCTATTTATATAAATAGGAAACCGAGAGTTCTTGGGTTTTAAGTCATTAACTGGGTCAAAGACTTAAAGTAAAAGGACTCCCAAAATAAATATGGCACCCTCTTTCTGCTTTCATGTAGTTTTTATCGAATAAAAACTATCTGACTCATGTGCCACCCTTATCTGAATAAGGGTGGTTGGCACCTCATCATATCTCCTCCCTAATTTGAATTAAATCAAACCTCCATTCAAAATTGAACTTTGTTTGACCCATTCAAACATTATCCTCCCTTGTTTTAAACTTAAAGCAAAACAAACTCCTCCTCATCCACAAGTGGCACATGCCAGGAGGGAATCAAGGGGCGTGCACCCTTCTCATTTGCGCACAAAGAAAGAGGGGCAGCCCAAACTTGGCACACCCTCATTCTTATCCAATCAGGAGACCCAGGGCACACCAATTCTTGGTGTCCCTGCAAGCCGGATTCAATTAGGCTAAACCCTATCTAATAGGAAACCCAAAGCAGGAGAAAAGGAGAAATTAGGTTCAATCATGTGCTAGCATGATTTTCTTGAACCTAATAGAATCAAATCTAATTTAATCAGACTGATTGAAACATCCAAAACCAAAATTCTTGATTATGTGACCCCATAGGTTTAGATCTGTATGGTAATGAGACATGTTGTGATCTCTATCATCGACATAATTAAAACTCTTTTCGATGGATTGGAACTCTTTCCATTCATCCAATTAAAATTATTGATCATCAAAATAATTCTAATTGATCCCATAATCTACTAGTGATATCTAGCAGTATGTAATGGCAATTCATCAAAACTAAAAAAGAACCTATCGGTGTAGTTATCGTGTGATTCGATTTTTCTATCATGAGTCTCGATAGAACCAAGGTCAAGGCAAACTTGTCAAACCTCATGCTCGTCATGTGATAGAATCAATCGATTGGAGTTTGATATGAAATCCTAATAGAAACTCCTTTCTATTTTTTACACTACCAAGGCCATGGACTTTAGGACTCAATCTCATGTTCTTCACAAGACTACTCCTTTTTTACCAAGGTTGATAGATCCCATCTTGGTGTAATCCAATTTCTACAATGAATATACTATAGCCAACATACACTTCAAGATTTCATATGACTAGGAGATCGAGTTATGGTGTAGTCAAACTATAGCACCCTCAAAGTAAACTATCGATGCACCTTAGGTCAGAAAATCAGACACATAGCTACAATAATAAGCATATCACTGACGAGAAGGTAGACTTCATTATGACTACTAAAAATTGATCATGCTTAGTATCCTTGTTCTTAAAAAGCATCTATACTTTTGCTCCGATGTCTCTATACCATAGATTTAAGACTAATTAACTTGAAGGAAGTAATCATACACCAATCTTTTAGATTGATCACCATCCTCGTGATGATCTTATGATCAGAAGTAGTTTATGAGTTAATTATAATAACACATGTTTCAGATTCTCAACTCCTGAGAATATATGTTATCATACCCATTAACCTAAAGGATGATTCACAAACATAATTAAACATAAATGTGAATGATAAAATAATCTAAATTTTATTAATAAGTCAAACATGACAAAATATGCTCATAGAAAGTTTTACATGTGTCGGTCAATCTGACTTCTAAGGCATACATCTAGCAAACTTCTATTTGACCTAAAACCAATTGGCTATAAATCTAAGTCCCATCTTGTTAAGGTAGGTTTCAATCTTTTGCTGGCTCAATAGCTTCATCAGTGGGTCAGCCATATTGTCAGCGGTGTTGACTCTCTTCATCTTGACATATCCCTTCTCAAGGTAATTGCGTATAAGGTGGAATCGCCGCTCAATGTGCTTGGATTTCTGATGAAACATCAGCTTCTTAGCAAGGGCTATGGTGCCGTTATTATTGCAATAGAGAGGAACGGCATTAGATGGCATCACTCTTAGCTCTGCAATAAATTTTTTAAACTAGAATGCCTTCTTTGCAGCTTTTGATGTAGCAATGTACTCTACTTCCATGATAGAATCTATAATCACAATCTGCTTGAAACTATTCCAGCTAACAGCGCCACCATTGCACAAAAATATGCTTTCTGATTGTCAACTTTTGATCATCAATATTAGATTTGAAGTCTAAATCTATATACCCCTACACTTGGAGTTCTCCATTATCAAAGATCAAAAATATATCCTTAGTCTTTCTTAAGTACTTAAGAATATATTTCATAGAAGTCTAATGCTCTTCATCTGGATTTGACTGATATCTGCTTGTGACACTCATAGCATGTGCGATATCAGGTTGTGTATAAAGCATGACATACATGAGACTCCTTATGGCTGAGATATAAGGGATCTTGCTCATACGTTCAATCTCTTTCGATGTGTTGGATAGACATGGGCATCGGGCCATGCCTGGCCCAGGCCTAATGGGTCTGGTACTATAGCGGGCCGTGCTAAGCATGGCCCATCCCATAAATGGGCCATGCCGACATGGCACGGCAAGCATAAAATCCCCATCTGGCATGGCCCTAGGCCCAGGAATTGGTAGGTTGGACCTGGCACGGCCCGTTGGCTCGTCAGACCCTTTTTTTAGCCTTAACGAGCCGTGCCTGGCACAGTCCGCAATGGTATGAAACAGACTGTGCCTGGCCTAGCCTGTAACGGTCTGAAATAGGCCAGACCGGTTTGCAACAGCTAAAATTGGGTTTTTTTTACTTTTTATGGGTTAAAATGGCTAGTTTTCTTATTTTTACCATTTTAACCCCTTCAACAGCCAAAAAATAGCTAGATTGAGGGGTATTTTGGAAAAATAAAAATTTGAAACTTCTATAAATAAAGCCTTCCTCTTTCATTCTCACCACATTAATTCATCAAACTAATTCTCTCTTTCTTTAATCTCCCTACTTCTATTTATTTTCTCTTCTAACAATTCTTCCCTCTTCCATTAAATATTTAGTACGTAGCAATTATAGTTTAGCAATTCAAGAGTCATACAAGAGGAAGAAGTATCTCTCTTTTGGATGTCATAGTTCAAGGGCAGCTCTACAAATCTGGCTCTTCGGCTCTCCGACTATCCAACCTCCAGTGGCTCGGCCCTCCTCCTTCGACTTTCCAATTCTCCAATCTTAATTCTACCTCTTCTTCCTTTTTAGCTCTACAATTTAATTTTCTTTTGCTGGTTACTAGTTAGTTTTTATTTTTTTATATCTACTTAGTTTAGATGGCAAGTTATGATGATGAGAGTATAGTCGGCACCGCTGGGCATGCCGGTATTTCTCTTCCTATTTTGGAGGAGGAAGAAACTCTTCCTGCTCCCTCTGAAGTTTCTTCTGGGAAAGTTGGATCCTCTTTCCGTAAGAGGACTAACACTATGTGGAATGATTTCGATAGAGTTTTGATAGATGGAGTCTATAAAGCAAAATATAAAAAATATATCAAATTATATAGTTGTGCCAGTATTGGAGGAACTAGCTATTTGAAGAGACATCAAGAGTCTCATAGGATAAGTGATTCTCATCTTCAAAGCACTCTTAATACACAAGGGGGTGCTCTTGTTGGAACTTTTGCCTATAATCATGAAAATCAAAGAAGGGCACTTGTAAAATGGATAGTTAGAGATGAATTATCCTTTAGCTTATGTCAATCTTTTAATTTTAAAGAATATATTTAATTAGCTTTACAATCCGCTTATAGAAGAACCAATAGACGTACATTTAGAAGAGTAGCTATGACAAATTATTTAGCAATAAAGCATGATTTAATTGGTACTCTTTCTGCTTTAAATGCAAAAGTATCATTAACTTCTGATATATGGACTGCTTCTATAGATAGTATGTGTTTTATTTCTATTACTGCTCATTATATAGATAATGATTGGCAATTAAATAAGTATATTCTTGCTTTTCATTCTTTTGATTATCCCCATTTGGACCAATAAATTTCTAATATTATTTATTAAACTGCTCAGTCGAGACAACTTTTAATGATAGAAAAAGGAGAACATTAGGTTCAATCGTGTGCTAGCACGATTTCCTTGAACCTAATTGAATCTAATTTAAATCAATTAAACTGGGTTAGTCCAATTGATGATATCCAGATCCAAATCTTTATTTGTGTGACCCAGTTAGGTTCAGTTCTGCATGCTAATGGGATATGTCATGATCTCCATCATCGACATCATCAAGACTTCTTTCGATGGATCAAAACTCTTTTGATTTAGATAACTGGAATGATCGTTCATCTAAATCATTCTAATTGCTCCCAAAATTCATCAATAATACCTAGCAGTATATGGTGGCAATCCATCAAAATTGAAAATGAACCTCTTTGTGCAGCTACTTATGTGATTAAGTTCTTCTATCTTAAGCCCCGATTAGATTAGGGTTAAGGTGAACTCGTCAAACCCTAATTTCTATCATATGATTTAATCATTCGATTCAAGTCCAATGTGAAAATCTTAATAGAAACTCTTTCTATTATTTCACACTCTACCATGGCCATGGGCTTATGGACTTAATTCTCTTGATCATCATAGGGCTGCTCCTCTTCTACTGAGGTAGATAGATTCCCTCTTGGTGCAATCTAATTCCTACAATGAACATGTTATAGCCAACATACACCTTAGAATTCCGAATAGCTAGGAGACCGAGTCATGGTGTAGTCAAATTATAACACCCTCAAGGTGAACTGTCGATGCACCTCAGGTCAAAGAACCAGACACACCACTGCAGCTTTGATTCAGTCATCGACGAGAAGGTAGACTTTCTTATGACTACTCGAGGTGGTCACGCTCAGTACCCTCATTCTCTAACGAGTACCTATACTCTCGCTCCGGTATCTCCACACCATAGACTCAAGACTCATCTACTATAAAGAAGCGATTGTACACTAACCTTCCGGATCAATCACCATCCTCAAGGTGATCCTACGGTCAGGAGTATTTTATGAGTTAATAATGAAAATTCTTGTCTTAAATTTTCAACTCTTGAAAATAAGAATTATCATTACTATTGGAGATAAATCCCGCTCCTGCCGAAGTCTAGTTTGATACTCAGCTTAACGCAACTGGTAGCCACGGAAGAGGTTCCGTGGATGGGTCTTAGCCGAACTCCTTCAGTCGGTCGAGCTCCTTTGGACTCCCAGTGGTCGGGCCTTAGCCGAACTCCTCAATGGACGAGCTCCTTCGGACTTCCAGTGGTCGAGCCTTTATCGAACTCCTTCAACTGACTGAACTCTCCAGCGATCGACATTCAGTCGGACTTTCGTAAGAGCTAAACTCCCTCTGCACTCTTCCAGCCAGACGCCTACGAGAGCCGAGCTCCCTCCGCACTCCTTCGATCGAGCTTCTTCCGAGCTTCCCCTCGATCGAACTCCTCTAGGAGTCCGAACTTCTCTGAAATTAATACACACCAAAGTCCATCGATCAATGCCTACTTTCTCAGAGCCACGGCTATTAAATCTAGATGAATGGTCACCATCAGTCTGCCACAGACAATGCAATCGAACGATATGGCCACCACTACTGATGATACCACTCTCTCCGTAACCAACCCCATGCGGCCCATGACCCATCAGTATGGCTGTCATTATCCGCTTGACGATGCCTTCCCCTCCGTACCGAACTCCATGCGGCCCAGAGCAGCCTACGGTTGGACGATATGGCCACCAACATCAATTAAGCTCCGCCTATAAAAAAGACCCTCTAGATAAGCTAAAAGCTTTAAGCTCTTCTCTTCTTCTCTAAACTCTACCGAACTTATTCCAGAGCACTCCATATCTATTGGCCAGAACTGACTTGATCGTCAGAGGGTCCTGCCGAAGCCACCTCCTATCGGCTCCAAATGAAATTTTATTTTGCAGGTCCCCGACGGCGACCTCATCGGCCTCCACTCTAGCTGATTCCGATGATGACCAAATTCTGCACCAATAGATTTGGTGCTAGAAGGAGGGCCGCCTCTGTTCTTGAGGTATTCTTAAGGCCCCCTTGTTCTTAAAGGAGTGCTCAGCGATGATCTCTCTCTAGAGATCTCCCTCCTTCTCTAGAGTTCTTTTCCAAGAGAAAATGCCTCCTAGGAGAGCTTCGACTCGACGATCGATGGTCTTCGTGCTAGGTCCATCTGCTCCCATTTAAGCTCCAACAACTTAGGCTCTACCTGAAGCCACGGTAGATGCGGAGCAGTTCAACCTGGTGATCCAACAGGTTCGTAGCCTCACCGAGATGATGCAGATCGTGCGATAGCTTTCGACGGTGACTTTGCCGGCAAACCCACCAGGAACCAGCCTTAAGGAAGAGCATTTGGCCTAGCATATCAATCGCCCTTAGGAAGGAGAAACAGGGAGTGGAAGTTAACCCCTGGAAGATTTCATAGGAGGGCGGAATGAAGCTCAACCCCGCTCACGACCTTCCAGCGCAAGCGAGGCCGAACTCCCCCTCGAGTGTGTCATCAAGGAAGCCCTTACGAAGGCTTCACGGGAGGACGGAATGAAGTTCAGCCATGCTCACGACCTCCCCAGCGCAAGCAAAGCCAAACTCCCCCTTGAGCTCGTCATCAAGGAAGCTTCGACAAAGGGGCATGAAGTTCTCCTGCAAAAGATTTCACAGGAAGTTCGACCGCGCTCACAACCTCCCCAGCGCAAGCAAGGCTCGAACTCTTCGAGCTCGCCACCAAGGAAGCCCCAACAAAAAGGTGCGAAGAAGTCCTCCTCCCGAAAGGTTCCACGACTACGCCCCCCTCAACACTCCTTGAACTCAAATTCTCATGAAAGTTAAGAACCAGCTGCGAAGACCAGAAGGATTATGATCTCCTCCAAACAAGCACGATCAAAGCAAGTACTACCTCTACCATTGCGACCATGGCCATGACGCTGAGGAATGCATTCATCTCCAAGACAAAATTAAGAAGCTCGTCAGAGAGGGGCGACTGGGTAAATTCCTCCGACGTCAGTCTAAAGCAGAAGAAGATCGGCCAAGGATGCTGCCGTAACCAAAAACGATAAGAAGGTCGGCCACCTCACGGCATCATCAACATTACCCTTGGGAGGAGCTTAGTACATCGACGACCCATCATCTCCAAGTGTCAAAGCCAAGAAAAGCATGCTCCAAATTGAGGAGGCCAGCATGAGATAGAGGGGGTCGTCCGGCCTGAGACTTACTGTCTAAGGAAACTCGGAGGAATAACGCCCCCATGATCCTGAAATAGGGATGTGCTGCCCATAATTTTTCTTCGGTAAAATTCTTTTCTTTCAATAATATTATTTCTGGGTGCAAAAATTATGTGATGATAGGAAATAAGCAGTTAATAGTTGTCGTGTTAGGAACAGAAAGAGGACCTCATCCTAACACGAGCAGGTCAAAGATCTTCAACCTCGGCTAGAGATAAGATCTCTCCCAAGCGACCGCGATAATCTCGGCCAGAGATAAGATCTCTTCCGAATGACCAAGTCAACCTCGATCAGAGATAAGATCTCTTCCGAGTGACCGCAATAATCTCGACTAGACATAAGATCTCTCCCGAGCGACCATGATAATCTCGGCTAGAGATAAGATCTCTCCCAAGCGATCGAGTCAACCTCGACCAGAGATAAGATCTCTTTCGAGCGACCACAACAACCTCGACTAGAGATAAGATCTCTTCCGAGCGATCGAGTCAACCTCAGCCAGAGATAAAAATCTCTTCCAAGCGACCGTGATAACCTCGGCTAAAGATAAGATCTCTCCTGAGCGACCGAGTCAACCTCGACTAGAGATAAGATCTCTTTCGAGCGACCGCGACAACCTCGATCAGAGATAAGATCTCTCCCAAGCGATCAAGTCAACCTTGGCTAGAATAAGATCTCTTCCGAGCGACCGCGACAACCTCGGCTAGAGATAAGATCTTTTTTCGAACGACCGCAACAACCTCGATCGGAGATAAGATCTCTCCTGAGCGATCGAGTCAACCTTGGCTAAAGATAAGATCTCTTTCGAGCGACCGAGTCAACCTCGACTAGAGATAAGATCTCTTCCGAGCGACCGCGACAACCTCGGCCAGAGATAAGATCTCTTCCAAGCGACCGAGTCAACCTCGGCTGGAGATAAGATCTCTCCCAAGCTTCGAAGAACCTCATCCACAACCCGTTAGGAATAAGAGGAGAACCTCATCCTAACGCGAATAAAGTCAAAGGCCTTGTTCACCTTAGATGAGATGAGGGAAGAGGCCCTGATAACGGCCCTTATGTGCCCCCACGGCCTATTAGGAATAGCAGGAGAACCTCATTCTAATGCGAGCAAAGTCGAAGGCCTCGTTCACCTTAGACGAGATGGGGGGAGAGGCCCAGACAATGGCCCTTATGTGCCCCCATAGCCCGTTAGGAATAGGAGGAGAACCTCGTCCTAACCCGAGCAAAGTCGAAGGCCTCGTTCACCTTAGACGAGATGGGGGGAGAGGCCCTGACAATGGCCCTTATATGCCCCCATAGCCTATTAGGAACAGGAGGAAAACCTAATCCTAACGCAACCAAGTCGAAGGCCTCGTTCACCTTAGACGAGATGGGGGAAGAGGCCCTGACAGTAGCCCTTATGTGCCCCCACAGTTCGTTAGAAATAGGAGGAGAACCTCATCCTAATGCGAGCAAAGTCTAAGTCCGAGCTCCGAAGTCTACAGGAGATGGGATCTCTATCAACCTCAGCCCGAGATAAGATTTCTTCCGAGCGACTGCGACAGCGATCGAGTCAACCTCGGCTAGAGATAAGATCTCTCCCGAGCGACTGCGATAACCTTGGCTAGAGATAAGATCTCTCCCGAGCGACCATGACAACCTCGGCTAGAGATAAGATCTCTCCCGAGTGACTGTGACAATCTCGACCAGAGATAAGATCTCTTCCGAGCGATCGTGACAACCTCGACTAGAGATAAGATCTCTTTTGAGCGACCGCGACAACCTCGGCTAGAGATAAGATCTCTTCCGAGCAACCGCATCAACCTCGGCTAGAGAAGCGACTGAGTCAACCTCGGCTAGAGATAAGATCTCTTTCGAGCGACCGAGTCAACCTCGGCTAGAGATAAGATCTCTCTCAAGCGACTGTGACAATCTCAGCCAGAGATAAGATCTCTCCCAAGCAACCATAACAACCTCGGCCAGAGATAAGATCTCTCCCGAGCAACCGCGACAAACCTCGACTAGAGATAAGATCTCTCCCAAGCAACCACGACAACCTCAGCTAAAGAAGCGATCGAGTCAACCTCGACTAGAGATAAGATCTCTTCCGAGCGACCGAGTCAATCTTGGCCAGAGATAAGATCTCTCCCGAGCGATCGTGACAACTTCGGTCAGAGATAAGATCTCTCCCGAGCAACCGAGACCGTGATAACCTTGGCTAGAGAAACGATTGAGTCAACCTTGGCCAGAGATAAGATCTCTTTTGAGTGACCGAGCCAACCTCGACTAGAGATAAGATCTCTTCCGAGTGACTAGGATAACCTCAGCTAGAGATAAGATCTCTTCCGAGCGATCGAGCCAACCTCAGCTAGAGATAAGATCTCTTCCGAGCGACCATGACAACCTCGACCAGAGATAAGATCTCTCCTGAGCGACCACGACAACCTCGATCAGAGATAAGATCTCTCTCGAGGCTCCGAGGCAACCTCGACTGTAGGAGAAAAGATCTCCCCCGAGGATCCGCAGTGACCTCAGCCAAAGATGAGATCTCTTCCGAGCGATTGAGATGACCCCAGCCAGAGATGAGATTTCTTCCGAGCCTCTGAGTCAACCTCGGCCAGAGATAAAATTGGAGACAACCTCGGCCATAGATAGGATCTCTCCTGAGCGACTGCGTCAACCTCGACCAGAGATGAGATCTCTCCAAAGCCCTCGAGTCAACCTCGGCCAGAGATAAGATCGGAGACAACCTCGTCTAAAGATAGGATCTCTCCAGAGCTTCAACTTGAACCAGCACAGAGCTCAGAAGAGGACTTCAACAGTCACCTTTTCTGCACTCCCTTCCTTCGAGTTTCGACCTCGGGAGTGGGGAAACTATAGTTGGGGATAAACCCCACTCCTGCCGAAGTCCAGTTCGATGCTCAGCTTAACGCAACTAGCAGCCATGGAAGAGCTTTCGTAGATAGATCTTAGTCGAACTCCTTCAGCTGGCCAAACTCCTCAGCAGCCAAGCTTCTTCGGACTCCCAATGGCCAGACCTTAGCCGAACTCCTCAGCGGACGAGCACCTTCAGACTCCCAGCGGTCGAGCCTTTGCCAAACTCCTTCAATCGATCGAACTCTCCAACAGTCAAGCTTCAGTCGAACTCCCATGAGAGCCAAACTCGCTCCACACTCTTCCAGCCAGACGCCTATGAGAGCCAAGCTCCCTCCGCACTCCTCCAATCGAACTTCTTTCGAGCTTCCCCTCGATCGAACTTCTCTAGGAGTCCGAACTCCTCTGAAATTGATACACACTGAAGTCCATCGATTAATGCCTGCTTTCTCAGAGCCATGGCTATTAAATCTGGATGAACGATCACCATCAGTCTGCCACAGACGATGCGATTGGACGACATGGCCATCGCTACTGGCGACACCACTCTCTCTATAACTAGCCCCATGCAGCCCACGACCCATCAGTATGGCTGTTACTATCCGCCTGATGATGCCTTTCCCTCCGTACCGAACTCCATGCGGCCCCGAGCAGCCCGCGGTCGGACGATATGGCCACCAACATCAATCAAGCTCCACCTATAAAAAAAGACCCTCCAGATAAGCTAAAAGCTTTAAGCTCTCCTCTTCTTCTCTAAACTCTGCCGAACTCATTCTAGAGCACTCCATATCTGTTGGCCAAAACTGACTTGATTGTCGGAGGGTCCTGTCGGAGCCATCCCCCATCGGCTCCAAATGGGACTTTGTTTTGTAGGTCTCCGACGATGATCTCGTCGGCCTCCGCTCCAGCTGATTCCGATGATGACCAGATTCTTCACCAACAATTATCATTAACTCAAGGGATGTATCACAGACACTAAATACACATATGTAATAAAAAATAATCTATTTTATTATTTATAGTCAAAATTATAATTTTGCCTTTAGAAGTGTATTATAAGTGTTAACCAATTCTGGCTTCTAGAGCACACATATCTAACAAACTCCCACTTGACCTAAAGCCAATTGGATACAAATCTAAGTCCCATCTTCTCAAGGTGGGCTTCAATCTTCTGCTGGCCCAACGGCTTTATAAGCGAGTCCGCCGCATTATCTATGGAGTCAACTTTTTTGACCTTAATGTAATCCTTCTCGAGGAATCGTGGATGAGGTGGTATCGCTGTTCGATATGCTTGGATTTCCGGTGAGACCTCGGCTCCTTAGTAAGGGCTATGGTGCCATTGTTGTCACAATACAGAGGAATGGCATCTAATGACATCACTCCAATTTCTGTGGTAAACTTTTTATACCAGAATACCTTCTTTGTAGCTTCTGATGCAGCGATGTATTCTGCTTCCATGGTGGAATCTGCTATCACTGTCTGGTTGAAATTTTTCCAATTGATAGCTCCACCATTACACACAAACAGACTTTTAGATGTCGACTTTCGATCATCTACATCGGACATAAAATCCGAGTATGTATACCCCTAGACCTGAAGTTCTTCATTATCAAAGACCAACAACATATCCTTAGTTCTTCTCAAGTACTTAAGGATACATTTCATAGAAGTCTGGTATTCTTCATCTGGATTCGATTGATATCTGCTCGTAACACTCACAGCATGGGCTATATCAGGTCGTGTACATAACATGGCATACATGAGACTCCCTATTGCTGAAGCATAAGGGATCTTGCTCATACATTCTATTTCCTCAGGTGTGCTAGGGCACATCTTCTTGGAAAGATGAATGCCATGTCTGAAGGGTACTAAACCCCTCTTAGAGTTTTCCATGCTAAATCTCTTTAGCACTTTCTTTATGTACATTTTCTGTGAAAGTCCTAGCATCCTATTCAGTCTATCTCTATAGATCTTAATTACTAGAATAAAGGATGCTTCTGCAAGATCTTTCATGGAGAATTCTTTAGATAACCACATTTTAATTGTGGTTAACCTGGGAATATCATTTCTAAGAAGGAGGATGTCATCCACGTACAATACGAGGAAGACAACAGCGCTCCCATTAACATTTTTGAAGACACATGGCTCCTCCTCATTCTTGATGAAATCAAATAATTTGATCACATCATTAAAATGAGTATTCAAGCTCCAAGATGCTTGCTTAAGTCCATATATGGACCTATGTTGCTTGCATACCTTATGATCATCATCACCGAATGTGAAACCTAGCGGCTATTCCATATAGATATCTTCTTCAAGATATTCATTTAAGAATATCGTTTTCACATTCATTTGCCATATTTCATAATCGAAATAAGCTGCAATAGTAAGCAATGTGTGGATGGATTTAAGCATAGCTACTGATGAAAAGGTATCCTGATAGTCAATGCCTTCGCACTGACTATAACCTTTTGCCACTAATCTAGCCTTGAATGTCTCCACATTTTCATCTGCACCAATATTTCTCTTGTAGATCTATTTACATCCAATAGGTACTATACCTTCTGGTGGATCTACCAAGATCCAGACTTGATTTAAATGCATTAAGTCAATTTCTGACTTCATTGCCTCTAACCATTTCTCGGAGTCGATATCTGATATCGCCTCATTATAGGTTTTGGGATCATCACCATGAACCCCATTACCTATAAGGAATATTTTTTCTACTTTCTCTAAAATAGTACCTAAGTACCTCTCAGGGGGTTGGAAATCTCTTTTCGATCTACGAGGTGGAGGACGTAGTGAATGGATTGGCTTATCCTGATTTGATTCCATTTGGTCCTTAGCTCGTTGCTCTTGTGAGACTTTCTCCTTGAGCTCGATCTGCTTTCCAATGCCGCTATCTTGAATAAACTATTTTTCAAGAAAGATGGCATGTCGACTTACAATCACATTGTGATCTTCTGGAATGTAGTAATAATATCCTAATGACTCTTTAGGATATCCTATAAATCGAGCTCTGAAGGATCTAAAGTCTAACTTGTCTGCTTGTTGTCTTTTGACATGAGCCGAACAACCCCAAATTCTGAGATGACTCAGACTTGGTTTCTTACCATGCCATATCTAGTACGATGTGGTAGGAACGGTTTTAGAAAGAATCCTATTCAATAAGTATATTGTAGTTAACAAATAATATCCCCAAAGAAAATCAGAAAGGTTTGTGAAGCTCATCATGGATTGGACCATATCTAATAGAATTTGGTTCCTCCATTCTAAAATTCCATTGAGTTGAGATGTTCTAGGTGAAGTCCACTGAGAGATTATGCCATTTTCTTTGAGATAGTCCAGAAATTTTTGACTAAGGTATTCACTTCCTCGATCTGATCGAAGAACCTTAATGGATTTTTTAATTTACTTTTCTACTTCATATCTGAATTCTTTTGAACTTTTTTAAAAGCTTCAGACTTGTGTCTCATAAGATACACATACCCATACCTAGATAAATCATCAGTAAAGCTTATGAAGTAGATAAAGTTGCCTCTTGCCGGCACATCAAATGGGCCACACACATCAGTATGTACTAAGGCAAGAAGATCCGTGGCCCTTTCCCCATGTCCTACAAAAGAAAGTTTAGTCATTTTGCCATGAAGACAAGATTCACAAATTGGATATGACTCGGAAGTCAACAGACTCAATAGCCCGATTTTCTCTAATTTGTTAACCCTATCTTCTGCCATATGATCTAGTTTTAGGTGCCATAGATATCTATCGTTTGGACTATCCCTAGGTCATTTCATGGTATTCACTTTTTGCTCGATATTAAATACAGATACATCAACATGTAATCGATAAAGGCCATTAATAAGGAAACCACTTGCAATTTTATTTCTTTCATAAAGAATGTTACAATGGTCCTTAAGAAAACTAATTACATAGCCTTCTAATGCAAAGCAAGAAATAGAAATTAAATTTCTGCTTATTGCAGGCACATAATAACAGTCTTTTAATACTAAGTCTAAATTAGATGGTAGTCGAAGAGGGTATGTTCCCACGACCACGGCAGCAACTCTTGCTCCATTTTCGATGTGCATGATCATCTCACCATCCCTCAGCCTCCTGCTATCCTCAAGATCCTACATAAAAGTGCACAAGTGAGCACTAGAACCAGAGTCAAGCATCCAACTGGATGTAGAAGAAATCGTAAGGTTAAACTCAACAATGAGCATACCTCCAGAAAGACCTGCCACTTTCTTCTTTAGGATGGCCAGGTAAGTAGGGTAGTTTTGCTTCCAGTGGCCATCATTGTTGCAATGAAAATACTTTTCTTTGTTAGCGGCCTTCTTCTTCAGCTCTGTCTTTTTCTTCTTTCCTCCTTCCATCTTCTGCTTTTTCACAAACTTCTTTCCAAAAGACTTTCTCCTGAATGAAGTCCATTCCATAGAAAGTACTGAGCCTTTAGAACCTTTCATGGAAAGCTCAGTGGTAACCAGCATGTTCATAAGTTTGGCCAAGGAATTTTGAAGTTTATGCATATGGTAGTTCATGATGAACTGCCCATATACATCAGGATTACAGAATTATATCATTCTGCAGATCCAAGTCCAACCTCACTTCGAGCTACTCAAGCTCTTCCAAATTCTTGATCATCATCAGATAATGAGCTTGGACTGACTGTCCATCACGCATCTTAGTCTTGAAAAGTTGTTTAGTGACTTGATACTTGGCTGCGCGACTCTGTTCACCAAATATTTCTTGTAGGTGAGCCAACATTTGACGAGCAATCAAGAAAGATGGCATGTCGACTCACAATCACATTGTGGTCTTCTGGAATGTAGAAATAGTATCCTAATGACTCTTTAGGATATTTCTATGAATCGAGCTCTAAAGGACCTAAACTCTAACTTGTCCGCTTGTTGTCTTTTGACATGAGCCGGACAACCCCAAATTCTGAGATGACTCAGACTTGATTTCTTACCGTGCCATATCTCATATGGTGTAGTAGGAACGATTTTAGAGGGAACCCTATTCAGTAAATAGATTGAAGTTAACAATGAGTATCCCCAAAGGAAATCAGGGAGGTCTGTGAAGCTCATCATGGATCGAACAATATCCAATAGGGTCCTATTTCTTCGTTCTGAAATCCTGTTGAGTTGAGGTGTTCCTGGTGGAGTTCATTGAGAGACTATGCCATTTTTCCTAAGATAGTCTAGGAATTTCCGGCTAAGGTATTCACCTCCTCAATCTGATCGAAGAACCTTAATGGGTTTTCCAGTTTGTTTTTCTACTTCATGTCTGAATTCTTTGAACTTTTCAAAAGCTTCAGACTTGTGTCTCATAAGATACACATACCCATACCTAGACAGATCATCGATAAAGATAATGAAGTAGACAAAACTGCCTCTAGCCGGTACATCAAATGGGCCACACACATCAGTATGTACTAGGGCAAGGAGATCTATGGCCCTTTCCCCATGTCCAACAAAAGGGAGTTTGGTCATTTTGCCTTGGAGACAAGATTCGCGAGTTGGATATGACTCGAAAGTCAATGGACTCAATAGCCCATTTTTCTCTAATTTGTTGATCCTATTTTCTGCTATATGATCTAATCTTAGGTGCCATAGATATCTGTTGTTTGGACTATCCCTAGGTCATTTGGCATTCATGTTTTGCTCGATAGTTAGAATAGGTACATCAATATGTAGCTGATAAAGACCATTAATAAGGAAACCATTTATAATTTTATTTTTTTCATAAAGAATGTTATAATGGTCCTTAAAGAAGGTAATCACATAGCCTTCTAGTGCTAAGCATGAAACAGAAATCAAATTCCTGCTAGCTGCAGGCACATAATAATAGTCTTTCAAAACTAAGTCTAAACTAGATGGTAATCGAAGAGGGTATGTTTCCATGGCTACTGCAGTAACTCTTGCTCCATTATCGATGCGTAGGATCATGTCTCCATCCCTCAACCTCCTACTATCCTCAAGACCCTGCATGGAAGTGCACAAATGAGCACTAGAATCAGAGTCAAGCATCCAATTGGATGTAGAAGAAACCGTAAGGTTAGACTCAATAACGAGCATACCTCCAGAAGGATCTTCTTTCTTGTTCTTCAGGGTGGCCAGGTGAATGCGAACCTCTTGGTGTAGCTACCTATGTGATTAAGTCCTTCTATCTTGAGCTCCGATCAGATTAGGGTTAAGGTAAACTCGTCAAACCCTAGTTTTTGTCATATGATGTAATCATTTGATTCGAGTTCGATGTGAAAATCTAATTAAAAACTCCTTCTATTATTTCACTCTGCCATGGCCATGAACTTCTGGACTTGATTCTCATGATTATCATAGGGCTGCTCCTCTACCATCGAGGTAGATAGATTCCATCTTGATGCTATCCAGTTCCTACAATGAACATGCTATAGCCAACATACACCTTAGGGTTCCATATGGCTAGGAGATCGAGTAATGGTGTAGTCAAACTATAATACCCTCAAGGTGAACTGCCAATGCACCTCAGGTCAAAGAACCAAACACACCACTGCAGCATCAAATCAGTCATCGATGAGAAGGTAGACTTCCTAATGACTACTCGAGGTGGTCACGCTTAGTGCCCTCGTTCTCTAACGAGTACCTGTACTCTCGCTCCGATGTCTCCACACTGTAGACTCAAGACTCATCTACTAAAAAGAAGCAATTGTACAGCAACCTTTCGGATCAATCACCATCCTCGTGATGATCCTATGGTCAGGAGCATTTTATGAGTTAATAATGATTATTCATGTCTTAAATTTTCAACTCTTAAAAATATGAATTATCATTACCATTAACTCAAAGGATGTATCACAGACACTAAATATACATATGTGATAGAAAATAACCCATTTTATTGATTATAGTCTAAATTATAATTTTGCCCCTAGAAGTGTATTACAAGTGTCAGCCAATTTTGGCTTCTAGGGCACATATATCTAATAGTATTGGACCAGGATCCTCCCATCTTACCAGCTCATCCATCCGCTGAGCAGAGAGCATCTCTGGATAAATAGACGGACGAAGATAACAAGGCCAGATACTACATGTTAGGCTCGATATCTGATGAACTTCAGCGCTAACATGAAGATATCAG